>CARXXK010000001.1:14504986-14758118 GCA_949089665.1 Macrosiphum euphorbiae | reverse complement strand
TTTTTATTTTGTGTCTGTCATCACAATTTAGGGCAGTAAAACTGCTTCGATTTTCTTCAACAGTATCTTGTTCAATGGAAAATTGAATCTACTTGTTGCATTCGGGGAGTCAAATTTTAGAATTGCCAATAGTTTTCCCAAGCGACGAGAAAAACTACATAAAAATTAAGGAAAAACGGTAATTTTTACTCAAAATCGGTTTTCCACAACATCGATTTTGGTTTTTGGTTTAACTCTAAAACAAATGAACGTATAAACATTAAATTATCACTGGTAGCTTATATTTGCATTTTCTACACACGACCAAATTTTCAAAATATTTTGATTTGTTTTTACCCGTTCAGGAACATTTCCAGTTTCCAATTGTATTAGTTTTTTTTTTTTCTATGAATGTCAATAAAACTTTATTTGTTGGGTAAAAAAGCTTGAAAATTTAATACAAGCCTCCTACTATATTGTTACAATAAAAGTTGAAAAAATATTAAAAATATATAGGCACAATTTTTTTTTATAAGCATTTTAAGTTCGAATTTTGACGAAAATGTTTATATATATTTAACTTGTTTCCCATAATTTTACTCTAGGTCGTTGTTTATGTCTAGAGGCATGTGATGGGTGGGAAATGTGACCAATATTCTTTATACTGTTGTACTGTGAAGTTGATATACGGTGGAAGGTTGCTAAGGCATTCTTTTTGATTAAGTGCTTGATAGGGATGAAGCCGGTTGTTTTTTACTATGGACGGTTGACCTAGTATTACTCTGATACCTATTGTCTGTACTGCTTCTATTTTCCTCCATGTTAAAAAACTTATAAAATGTTCAACTTTTATAGCTAATGACTGAAAATACAAGTGTCCACGTAATAAGGGAAATATATAAATTACTTTGTTCACAATGATATCATCAAATATACTTAGTATATCATTAATAGCCGTTGTGCAGCTATTGACGTCGATAACAAGACATTTGGTAAAAACATTCTAAAAATAACTCATCAATGAATAACCTATGGAAGTGCCGATACAAGCAATAATGTCTGGACGTAATTAAATGTTATTATTAATTAAATCGTTTATACGTCACCGAGTTAGCATATCGTCCGTGTCGATAAATATTTAATTTAAGTCTAAAAAGTAAATTTAAGCCCCAAAATAAAATTAAAACAAACTTACGCGTAAACACCGACTCTTCCGATGAAACCTAGAGCTGTGTCATAAATAAATATTTTATGAAAATAATCTGAACGTAACGAAATGTGCGAGTTTAAGTTAGGTATATTATTTACTGCTTAACGACTTGTCTGTCTATTCGCGTGTCAGTTATTATTTTGTTCAGTGGAATTATTAGAACAAGTGTCGTTAATCGTCGACACAACTGGCGGTTGGCACAGGTGAAATATAATATATAGGTAATATTATAATAATTTGATAATTAATACTATTCATATTATTAATAGTCGATCACAAGGAATTCGGTAAAAACATTCTAAAAATAACTCATGAATGAAAAACCCATAGAAATACGGGCAATAGTATCTTCGACGTAATTAAATGTTATTTTATTGCATCGCTTATGATTATAAATAACATTGAATTTGGAAATTCCTTAATAATTGGACCGATGTTTTTATTTAATTCGATTCCAATAATCAAACTGCAATTGCGTAGTTTCACCCGTCCATAGTCTGAAACGATCAGTTAAAGCAGTAAATCATCACACGTCATACGGCTTACAAAAATGTATGAAAAATGTCGGCGCAAGACATATGTTATATAAAAATTAGTGTCTGAAAGGACCGTTTTTAAGGTATGAAGAGGAAGTATTTTACTACTACCAGCCTACTTTTCTTTTGGGAGCTGCGGTTTTCTTGATCGGAGTTTTCTTCGATTTGGGCTTGACAGCGGCCGGCTTCTTCGCCTTGGCTGGGGCCTTCTTCGTGTGTAGTCGCCTTGGTTTTGGTTGCAGCGGCCTTTTTCGCTTTTTTTTGGCTGCTGGTTCCGCCCCGCCGCGGGTTTCTTGGCGGCTACGAGCTTCTTCTTTTTCGTTGTTTCCGGCGGCTTTGACTTTTTTGACGATGGATTTCTTCTTTTTGGCCACAACGGCTTTTTTCGGCTTGACCTCGACGACGGGCAACTTGAAGTGTCCCGATGCGCCGGTTCCCTTGGTCTGGACGACGGTACCGTTGGCGACGGCGGCTTTCAAAAACTTCCTGATGAAAGGCGCCAACTTGGCGGGATCGACTTTGTAGTTGGCGGCCAAGTATTTCTTGATGGCTGGTAACGACGAACCTTTCTTCTCCTTGAGCTCTTTGATAGCCGAGGTGACCATCACGGCGGTGGTCGGGTGCAACGCAACGGTCTTCTTGACTTTAGAAGCCGACAACTTCTTCTTGGCAGGGGACTTCTTCGCGGCCGGCGATGCGGCGACTGGAGCCGGAGTTGTAGCAACGGTGTCTGTCATGTTGTTGATGATGATATTGTTCAAGTAAAAATTTAAAACGATGGATAATTCCACTGGATACTGCGGTGATACCAATTGGGTCGAAAAATGTGTACGTTTATACAGTGCACCGTACCAACTAGTAAACCAGTGTGATTCGCGTCGTCCTCCGGGCTACGGTTGTACAATCGTTTTTCACAATATCTCAACGGGAAATGGTGGTAAAAATCTGGCTTTGAACTTTTTGGCGAGCTAACTAAATTCTAAACGATCGCCAATGACTATTGCATCGGCAACCAGTACCACGAAACCACCACGAGTCGTTATTTCCACACTTCCGACCGGGTTTTCGTAAACCGTATTTGAAGGTCTGTCGTATGACTGAAACCAGTAGAAAATTGACGAAAATATTTTGGATGAATTCTCCACGAGTTTCCCGAGACCATGGCGTTTGCAGATTTCCAATCGACCGATTTTCCGATGAACAGTGGCTGTTCGAATATGACGGTTTTAGGACTCTGCCACGGCACGGTGTCACCGGCGTGTTTCTACCTGAAGTTTTAACGAGA
The DNA here is from genome assembly GCA_949089665.1 of Macrosiphum euphorbiae. Classification (NCBI taxonomy): domain Eukaryota; kingdom Metazoa; phylum Arthropoda; class Insecta; order Hemiptera; family Aphididae; genus Macrosiphum; species Macrosiphum euphorbiae. The sequence goes on along the minus strand of CARXXK010000001.1, from coordinate 14,755,108 downwards.
CAGACTTTGTCAATAAATCTCGTCTTAATCGTACTTTACCGAATAAATGATTATAACAACACATTGTTAAAGGACTTCGGTCGAAACAACAATTTATGTTCATTTGTATGCACTTTTTGTCAACCATACCGATGGACCGGATGACGGGATAAGACTTTTTGAAAACTGATTTGAATACATTAATATATCTATGTGAAATCGATCACGTCACATTTTCTCGTTCCTAAACTAATACCAATTTTGATCAAATGTCTCATATTTTCCTAAATTTTAAATTTAAATAAAATAAACGAATAATCTTAAAATGTGTGATGATCGAACTCAAGACAAGTAGTCATATTAACGACTACTGCAAATAAGTGTCCAGTAGTTTCATCGCGTTATCTGGATTGACGAAAAGTAAAATAAAAAAAAAATGAACATAAATTGTTTACAGTTCACCTGCGCAACGTCGTGGCCTGCACGTACACGCATTCGTTGTCTCCGTCTTACAAGTGATAAAGTACATAAAAAAAATTCACGCTATTCCGCAACACTACCGCAATGCCCTCAATTAATATTTTATTCGAAGTTTAATTGTAATTAGTTGAAATAAAACCCTTGGATTATAATTAAGAAATTCCCAAATGAAATATTTTTTATAACCGCATGATTTTAACTTATAATGACATTTAATAATCACGTCGAGATATTATTATTATTCCCCGTTTCGGTATTTCTATAGAAACAAATTTTCTGAATTTTAATTTACATTTTCTACGTTTATGGACACCCCTTTTCCCAGTATTCTCAATATCATTCTTTGAGGTTTTTCATTGGTGAGTTATTTTTAGAATGTTTTTACCAAATTGTTTGTTATCGACGGTAATACCCTCACAACGGCTATTAATAACACGGATATCTATCGTATTTACAGTTTCTACACTATTATACATGTTATCATGCATACTCTATCATATTGGAACCGATATTTCTTGTAATATAATTATAAAGTACATAGTTATGAAAATCGAAAAAAATAAATCATTAAACAAAAGCCTATTAATGGTAGGTTCACGAAACGAATGACGTAGTGATATAGTAAATCACAAAAATAATAAACTCATCACCAAACCAGGCAGCGATTTACTCGATAATATCATTAGAATGATAGCTTTAGAAATCGATTAAACAATTAATATTACAATAATATGAACGTTATTAGAACATCATCCAAGGAGGCTAAAAAAAGTAATGATAGTACTTGAAGCTTTTTTTTGTAATATTGATTCAAAGTGCCGCAATAATATTCAAACAGGATTACGTTATCAACGGAATATAGTGTTGTTTCTATGTTTTGACTTGCAGTATTTCAATTAAATCATGGAAAAACGGTCAAAGAAACAATGCATAGATAATCTACTTCAATATTATAATCGGAACGTTATTCCCCGTGTTTTCTTAAACAAATTGGGATTCATTAATGACGCCACCGAACAACTCCGGAACAGACAATAGTTGGTTTCTTTGCTTTAATGTTATTATACGCGATATATGTCATCATATGGTGGCCCTGAAAAGGGCCTTTTTAGGATGTTTTTAAACTTCAAAAGTAAGTACTGTCGGCATTTAACCTCCGAAACCATACAGAGTACGGCCTTGTCGTTTGAGAGCGTACACGACGTCCATGGCGGTGACGGTCTTCCTCTTGGCGTGCTCGGTGTACGTGACTGCGTCACGGATCACGTTTTCCAGGAATACCTTCAGGACTCCACGGGTCTCTTCGTAGATCAAACCGGAAATACGTTTGACACCGCCTCGGCGGGCCAACCGACGGATGGCGGGCTTGGTGATTCCCTGGATGTTATCACGGAGCACTTTACGATGACGTTTCGCGCCTCCTTTTCCCAGACCTTTTCCTCCTTTGCCTCGTCCTGTCATTTTGAATGTTTGAGTGGTGTTGGACTTGTTCGGATGTGAACTGAACGTTGACTGATACTTTTCTTCAGGTCGCAGTCCATTTTAACCGTTTCTCTCGAAGCCGAACCACCAATCGGAACCATGACCGGTTATCCCCCCGGCCCTCCACCACTAAAATTCTAACCGTTAAACATCGACCAATGAGGACGACCCACACGGTTCCGATTTACGTATATATACCGGTCGACTGCGTGTCGAACCGCATCATTCGTTCAACAGTCACGTTTTGCAGTCCAACTCAGAACAATCCAATCCAGCAGCGCAATGGCACGTACCAAGCAGACAGCCCGTAAGTCTACCGGCGGAAAGGCACCCAGGAAGCAGTTGGCCACCAAAGCCGCACGTAAGAGCGCACCCGCCACCGGAGGAGTGAAAAAGCCACATCGTTACCGCCCGGGAACCGTTGCCCTCCGTGAAATCCGTCGTTATCAGAAGAGCACAGAACTTTTGATCCGCAAATTGCCGTTCCAACGTCTAGTGCGCGAGATCGCCCAGGACTTCAAGACCGACCTGCGTTTCCAGAGTTCCGCCGTCATGGCGTTGCAAGAAGCCAGCGAGGCATACTTGGTGGGTCTGTTCGAAGACACCAATCTCTGTGCAATCCACGCCAAGCGTGTCACGATCATGCCAAAGGACATCCAGTTGGCCCGTCGTATCCGCGGTGAACGTGCTTAAATTGATAGTCGTCATAAGTTGTCATACCTTAAAAAGGCCCTTTTCAGGGCCACCAAAATGTACTTGTATTCTGGCGACGGGAGGGAGAATGATAATTGTTGATATTACACACTATCAGCCAGCGTGTGCTATTAATACCAATACCAATATTTGTACGAATACACAATTCAGTTGATAATTATATTTTATAGAATAGGAGAACAAATATTACAACGCGGGGCCAAAATTAAAAGACGGCGGGAATCGAATAATTCAACAGTGGAACAACATCCACGAGACCGCGAAGTATAAAACATACATTATAGTACAGCCAGCTGACTATCGTCTGTTTACTTATAGATCCTTTTGTCACGCTTTCTGGGAAAGTTTGATAAATAGGTACGCCATTTACCATGTAAACAATGACATTGTTATAAATACATTTTTATTACCGATAATCGATCAACAGACAGTAATTATCAAGAATTATCGGTGTTTACATGGCTTCAATTAAGTAAAATATACCGATAGTGTCTAATTATAAATTCCGAAAGACCCATGTTGACATTGTAGACGGGTATGATATGGTTGGGTATAGCTTACTCAGTCGCTCATGTGTTAATATTAATATTTTCATTACCACGGATCGACAGACAACAACACATAAAAATTAAATTGCGATGGGTTATTTTTAGAATGATTTTACCAAATTTCTTGTTATCGGCGGTAATACCCGCATCCACGGTATTTACAATACACTTAGGCACTAATCCTAATCGCGTTAATTTTGTCAAATAACCGAAAATAGACATTAGAATAATGTAGGTACTTAAGAATATATTTTGTATTTCATTGTATAATTGCTAATCATCTGATTACCTAGATAATTCCTGCCTTATTTTTGATGTCACAGTCAAACCAAAATTGAACAATCGCCATTGTGAGGATTTAAAATATTTTGGTCTATTTACAGTTAATATAACTTAATGCCTACAACAATATGATATAAATTCAATGAAAACACGTATAGGTGTAACTATAAAATACACGGGTTAATCAATTGCTAAAAAAATATTTTGAATAAAAAAAAACTCATCACTGGTCTAACTTATGTGGAAAAACATTTTTCGATTTTTGTTGAAAGTATTAAGACGCTTGATACTTCAGGTTTGCTACTCATTTATGCTTAAGTACCGTTATGACTCACTCGCAGGTTATCAATTCGTTATCATTATCACTACGTGCACAAGCTATAAATTGGTAAAGGACAGCTGCCAGTGGACTCAGCGTAGCCATATTTGAGTGAAATTAGCGTTTAGAATGTTTGGCGATGAGCCACCTCATTTCGACAGTGTACCTATTAATTTCGATGTGATAATTTTTTTCAATAAGATTTTAGGTTCAACGCCAGAAGTGACGGTTTCCTCGAAATATGAAGGAAATGGAATTAAGTCACTTTAATTCAGAATCGCTATCGTGGTATATTTGGATTTAGAGATGTAAAATTTGCGTAAATTTTTTTTTTTGGTAATTTACCGAGAAAAGTGTACGTAAATGTGGTAAATTTTGATCATTTCGGTATGTTACCATAAAAAGACTCCCAGAAACTCCTCTCTGCCGCGTTTGTCGCATTTCCATGAACTTATAATTGTTTTTATTTACTGGATAGTAGGATGTTAGATTTAGTGACTGGGGTTCTGGTTCTAATATATGAGTTAAAATTAATGTACAGAACATTTCAAAATAATCACATAAGTTTAACCGGTGCCCCAAAACCTTGAGGAGCTTAACATAACCAATATTTCAAACGTGGTTTATTATCTATATCTGTGATAAAATCAATTTGATATTAATTGTGATAATAATTTATCGTCTCAGATATACTTAAGTTGTATTCGTATATGTGTTTAATGTTATGTACTCTAGGGTACTACACTATCACTGGTCGTGGACGTTTTACATTTTATAATCCAAACACCATTCCATTCAATTTTACTATCTAGTGTGTCCACTGAAAAAATATTCGAACAGACGTTTACTTTTAAATTTTGGTGGCCCTGAAAAGGGCCGTTTTAAACTGTGGTTTTGGTGGGTAAGGTAGCAGAGTTAAGCCTTCTTCTCGGTCTTCTTGGGCAAGAGCACGGCTTGGATGTTGGGCAACACACCACCTTGGGCGATGGTTACTCCGGACAACAATTTGTTCAACTCCTCGTCATTCCTGATGGCCAATTGTAAATGTCTGGGGATGATACGAGACTTCTTGTTGTCACGGGCGGCGTTACCGGCCAACTCCAAAACTTCAGCTGCCAAGTACTCCATGACGGCGGCCAGGTATACCGGGGCTCCAGCTCCGACACGTTCGGCGTAGTTTCCTTTCCTCAACAGACGATGGATACGTCCGACCGGGAACTGGAGTCCGGCCCGGGACGACCTGGTCTTGGATTTGCCTCCCTTCGATTTTCCTGCCTTGCCGCGTCCGCTCATGATTGTAATAGTGTTTGGTACGGTTCAAATTCGATACTGAATGAGACTGATGCAGAATTCCGCCTGAAATTTTCGTATATATAGTAAAAATGTGGATAAAAATTCTGTGATTGGACAGAGATAACGACACTACGGTACTACGTCACAACGTTTGGTTGACTTTCATTACCAAACGATGTTGTTTTCATTGGACATAATCATGAAACGTACTTGTGGAGAAAATCCTATTTTTAGTTATTGTGGACTAATCGGCGATCCTATTTATATCGTCATCATTATGGTATTTCCACCAATAAACGAACGACTTGTCGTTTGGATTTGGTAATATATACCCACCGCTATGATACAAAAATTATCACTCAGTACACAACGTTTCAGTCGTCAACAAGTCTAAATACAACTATTCGAAATGGCTCCAGGAGGAAAATCGGCGGGTAAAGCAATGAAGAAGTCGTCCGGCAAGGCACAAAAGAACATCGCCAAGTCCGACAAGAAGCGCAAGCCCAAGAGGAAAGAATCGTACGCAATCTACATCTACAAAGTGTTGAAACAAGTACATCCCGACACCGGAGTTTCGTCTAAAGCCATGAGCATCATGAACAGCTTCGTCAACGACCTGTTCGAGCGCATCGCCGCCGAATCCAGTCGTCTGGCTCACTACAACAAACGTTCGACCATTACCAGCCGGGAAATCCAAACCGCCGTCCGACTCTTGTTGCCCGGTGAATTGGCCAAGCACGCCGTCAGTGAAGGAACCAAGGCTGTGACCAAGTACACCAGCTCCAAATAATTCACCCGTTTTGAAATATCAATACTCAACTAAAACGGCCCTTTTCAGGGCCACCAATCGCTATGAAAAAATTTCAGTTTCTTAACAACCATTATTTTGAACTAGGAATTATCGCTTGTATATATTATGACAATTACAGTGTAAAGAGCGGGGGGAGAGCACTGGGTGATTATCGAGATAATTGAAAAAGAAAACGACGAAAAAATGCTGTTCCGTTACGTAAGAAATATACCAAAATATCGGTTCCTAAACTATGATGTAAAATAATGAAATATGTAATATTATTATAAATACGATGGATATTAATAGTTAATGGCGGGTATTACCGCCGTTAACGAGAAATTCGGTAAAAACATTCTAAAAATAACCCATTGTATGGGCACGGAAAATTGCACTATTATTGTGTTGTCGATCCGTGATAACGAAAAAAATAATGTTAATATTATATTCCAGCGACCGTGATAGCTATACCTAACGCGTCTGTAATGTCAACATGGGTCCATCGAGATTTTTAATTAGGTACAATCGGTATTTCACGTAATTGAAGCCATATGTACTACGAAAATCCTGGATAATCATTGTTTGTTGATCGATAATCGGTAATAAAAATGTATTTATAACAACGTCAATGTTCACATGGTAAATGGCGTACCCATTCATCAAACTTCCCCAGAAAGCGGGGAAAAAGTATCTATAAATAAACAGACGACAGTCGGCTGGTAGTGTCGTGTATTAAAATGTATGTTTTATACTTCGTGGTCTCGTGGATGTTGTTACACTGTTGCATTATTCGATTCCCGACAGTTATCCACATTAGACATGGCCTATCCAAATTACAAAAATGACCATCCACCACAACTTATAGTTCAAGGGCCACGGTTGTACCAATGAACGAAAACGATATTGTAATATTTAGCGCGTGACTGTGCGTTGACTTATTCTCGGTATTATGAAACATTAGATTCTGAGCTGAGCGATGAATGAATTTATTTCACAATGATGGGTGTGTGTATGTGTTTTTTTTTTTTTTTTTGTTTGTTTGTCCGTCATCGCAAGGGGCAGTAAAAGTGCGTCGATTAACTACATCGGCATAGTTTTAGGTAGGAAAATGAATATAGTTGGTACTTTGGCGGGGTAAATATTACAACATTTCCTGTAGTGTTCAAAAGCCACGGGAAAAACCAAAAGTATATTAAGGGAAAACGGAAATTTTTGCTCAAAGTCAGTTTGATTTTGTATGTTGGAGTACCTAACTAAATACAAATGTAACCGTGGATACATGCGATTTTCACCGAATGTCAATATTTGTATTTTCTACGCACCTTACAATTATTATCAAAATATTTTTACTCTTTTTTGAGTTATTTATAGGTATAAGTATATTTCGAATTTCATTAGTTTATTTTTAGATTCTGAGTGGAACGATGAACGTATTGATTCTACAATGACATGTGTGTGTGTGTGTGTGTGTGTATGTGTTTTATTTTATTTTTTATTTTTGTGTCTGTCATCTCAATTTAGGGCAGTAAAACTGCTTCGATTTTCTTGAACAGTATCTTGTTCAATGGAAAATTGAATCTACTTGTTGCATTCGGGGAGTCAAATTTTAGAATTGCCAATAGTTTTCCAAAGCGACGAGAAAAACTACATAAAAATTAAGGAAAAACGGTAATTTTTACTCAAAATCGGTTTTCCACAACATCGATTTTGGTTTTTGGTTTAACTCTAAAACAAATGAACGTATAAACATTAAATTATCACTGGTAGCTTATATTTGCATTTTCTACACACGAACAAATTTTCAAAATATTTTGATTTGTTTTTACCCGTTCAGGAACATTTCCAGTTTCCAATTGTATTAGTTTTTTTTTTTTCTATGAATGTCAATAAAACTTTATTTGTTGGGTAAAAAAGCTTGAAAATTTAATACAAGCCTCCTACTATATTGTTACAATAAAAGTTGAAAAATATTAAAAATATATAGGCACAATTTTTTTTTATAAGCATTTTAAGTTCGAATTTTGACGAAAATGTTTATATATATATTTAACTTGTTTCCCATAATTTTACTCTAGGTCGTTGTTTATGTCTAGAGGCATGTGATGGGTGGGAAATGTGACCAATATTCTTTATACTGTTGTACTGTGAAGTTGATATACGGTGGAAGGTTGCTAAGGCATTCTTTTTGATTAAGTGCTTGATAGGGATGAAGCCGGTTGTTTTTTACTATGGACGGTTGACCTAGTATTACTCTGATACCTATTGTCTGTACTGCTTCTATTTTCCTCCATGTTAAAAAACTTATAAAATGTTCAACTTTTATAGCTAATGACTGAAAATACAAGTGTCCACGTAATAAGGGAAATATATAAATTACTTTGTTCACAATGATATCATCAAATATACTTAGTATATCATTAATAGCCGTTGTGCAGCTATTGACGTCGATAACAAGACATTTGGTAAAAACATTCTAAAAATAACTCATCAATGAATAACCTATGGAAGTGCCGATACAAGCAATAATGTCTGGACGTAATTAAATGTTATTATTAATTAAATCGTTTATACGTCACCGAGTTAGCATATCGTCCGTGTCGATAAATATTTAATTTAAGTCTAAAAAGTAAATTTAAGCCCCAAAATAAAATTAAAACAAACTTACGCGTAAACACCGACTCTTCCGATGAAACCTAGAGCTGTGTCATAAATAAATATTTTATGAAAATAATCTGAACGTAACGAAATGTGCGAGTTTAAGTTAGGTATATTATTTACTGCTTAACGACTTGTCTGTCTATTCGCGTGTCAGTTTATTATTTTTGTTCAGTGGAATTATTAGAACAAGTGTCGTTAATCGTCGACACAACTGGCGGTTGGCACAGGTGAAATATAATATATAGGTAATATTATAATAATTTGATAATTAATACTATTCATATTATTAATAGTCGATCACAAGGAATTCGGTAAAAACATTCTAAAAATAACTCATGAATGAAAAACCCATAGAAATACGGGCAATAGTATCTCGACGTAATTAAATGTTATTTTTATTTGCATCGCTTATGATTATAAATAACATTGAATTTGGGAATTCCTTAATAATTGGGACCGATGTTTTTATTTCAATTCGATTACAATAATCAAACTGCAATTGCGTAGTTTCACCCGTCCATAGTCTGAAACGATCAGTTAAGGCAGTAAATCATCACACGTCATACGGCTTACAAAAATGTATGAAAAATGTCGGCGCAAGACATATGTTATATAAAATTAGTGGTCCTGAAAAGGACCGTTTTAAGGTATGAAGAGGAAAGTATTTTTACTACCAGCCTACTTCTTTTTGGGAGCTGCGGTTTTCTTGATCGGAGTTTTCTTCGATTTGGGCTTGACAGCGGCCGGCTTCTTCGCCTTGGCTGGGGCCTTCTTCGGTGTAGTCGCCTTGGGTTTGGTTGCAGCGGCCTTTTTCGCTTTTTTGGCTGCTGGTTCGCCCGCCGCGGGTTTCTTGGCGGCTACGAGCTTCTTCTTTTTCGGTGTTCCGGCGGCTTTGACTTTTTTGACGATGGATTTCTTCTTTTTGGCCACAACGGCTTTTTTCGGCTTGACCTCGACGACGGGCAACTTGAAGTGTCCCGATGCGCCGGTTCCCTTGGTCTGGACGACGGTACCGTTGGCGACGGCGGCTTTCAAAAACTTCCTGATGAAAGGCGCCAACTTGGCGGGATCGACTTTGTAGTTGGCGGCCAAGTATTTCTTGATGGCTGGTAACGACGAACCTTTCTTCTCCTTGAGCTCTTTGATAGCCGAGGTGACCATCACGGCGGTGGTCGGGTGCAACGCAACGGTCTTCTTGACTTTAGAAGCCGACAACTTCTTCTTGGCAGGGGACTTCTTCGCGGCCGGCGATGCGGCGACTGGAGCCGGAGTTGTAGCAACGGTGTCTGTCATGTTGTTGATGATGATATTGTTCAAGTAAAAATTTAAAACGATGGATAATTCCACTGGATACTGCGGTGATACCAATTGGGTCGAAAAATGTGTACGTTTATACAGTGCACCGTACCAACTAGTAAACCAGTGTGATTCGCGTCGTCCTCCGGGCTACGGTTGTACAATCGTTTTTCACAATATCTCAACGGGAAATGGTGGTAAAAATCTGGCTTTGAACTTTTTGGCGAGCTAACTAAATTCTAAACGATCGCCAATGACTATTGCATCGGCAACCAGTACCACGAAACCACCACGAGTCGTTATTTCCACACTTCCGACCGGGTTTTCGTAAACCGTATTTGAAGGTCTGTCGTATGACTGAAACCAGTAGAAAATTGACGAAAATATTTTGGATGAATTCTCCACGAGTTTCCCGAGACCATGGCGTTTGCAGATTTCCAATCGACCGATTTTCCGATGAACAGTGGCTGTTCGAATATGACGGTTTTAGGACTCTGCCACGGCACGGTGTCACCGGCGTGTTTCTACCTGAAGTTTTAACGAGACAGACTTTGTCAATAAATCTCGTCTTAATCGTACTTTACCGAATAAATGATTATAACAACACATTGTTAAAGGACTTCGGTCGAAACAACAATTTATGTTCATTTGTATGCACTTTTTGTCAACCATACCGATGGACCGGATGACGGGATAAGACTTTTTGAAAACTGATTTGAATACATTAATATATCTATGTGAAATCGATCACGTCACATTTTCTCGTTCCTAAACTAATACCAATTTTGATCAAATGTCTCATATTTTCCTAAATTTTAAATTTAAATAAAATAAACGAATAATCTTAAAATGTGTGATGATCGAACTCAAGACAAGTAGTCATATTAACGACTACTGCAAATAAGTGTCCAGTAGTTTCATCGCGTTATCTGGATTGACGAAAAGTAAAATAAAAAAAAAATGAACATAAATTGTTTACAGTTCACCTGCGCAACGTCGTGGCCTGCACGTACACGCATTCGTTGTCTCCGTCTTACAAGTGATAAAGTACATAAAAAAAATTCACGCTATTCCGCAACACTACCGCAATGCCCTCAATTAATATTTTATTCGAAGTTTAATTGTAATTAGTTGAAATAAAACCCTTGGATTATAATTAAGAAATTCCCAAATGAAATATTTTTTATAACCGCATGATTTTAACTTATAATGACATTTAATAATCACGTCGAGATATTATTATTATTCCCCGTTTCGGTATTTCTATAGAAACAAATTTTCTGAATTTTAATTTACATTTTCTACGTTTATGGACACCCCTTTTCCCAGTATTCTCAATATCATTCTTTGAGGTTTTTCATTGGTGAGTTATTTTTAGAATGTTTTTACCAAATTGTTTGTTATCGACGGTAATACCCTCACAACGGCTATTAATAACACGGATATCTATCGTATTTACAGTTTCTACACTATTATACATGTTATCATGCATACTCTATCATATTGGAACCGATATTTCTTGTAATATAATTATAAAGTACATAGTTATGAAAATCGAAAAAAATAAATCATTAAACAAAAGCCTATTAATGGTAGGTTCACGAAACGAATGACGTAGTGATATAGTAAATCACAAAAATAATAAACTCATCACCAAACCAGGCAGCGATTTACTCGATAATATCATTAGAATGATAGCTTTAGAAATCGATTAAACAATTAATATTACAATAATATGAACGTTATTAGAACATCATCCAAGGAGGCTAAAAAAAGTAATGATAGTACTTGAAGCTTTTTTTTGTAATATTGATTCAAAGTGCCGCAATAATATTCAAACAGGATTACGTTATCAACGGAATATAGTGTTGTTTCTATGTTTTGACTTGCAGTATTTCAATTAAATCATGGAAAAACGGTCAAAGAAACAATGCATAGATAATCTACTTCAATATTATAATCGGAACGTTATTCCCCGTGTTTTCTTAAACAAATTGGGATTCATTAATGACGCCACCGAACAACTCCGGAACAGACAATAGTTGGTTTCTTTGCTTTAATGTTATTATACGCGATATATGTCATCATATGGTGGCCCTGAAAAGGGCCTTTTTAGGATGTTTTTAAACTTCAAAAGTAAGTACTGTCGGCATTTAACCTCCGAAACCATACAGAGTACGGCCTTGTCGTTTGAGAGCGTACACGACGTCCATGGCGGTGACGGTCTTCCTCTTGGCGTGCTCGGTGTACGTGACTGCGTCACGGATCACGTTTTCCAGGAATACCTTCAGGACTCCACGGGTCTCTTCGTAGATCAAACCGGAAATACGTTTGACACCGCCTCGGCGGGCCAACCGACGGATGGCGGGCTTGGTGATTCCCTGGATGTTATCACGGAGCACTTTACGATGACGTTTCGCGCCTCCTTTTCCCAGACCTTTTCCTCCTTTGCCTCGTCCTGTCATTTTGAATGTTTGAGTGGTGTTGGACTTGTTCGGATGTGAACTGAACGTTGACTGATACTTTTCTTCAGGTCGCAGTCCATTTTAACCGTTTCTCTCGAAGCCGAACCACCAATCGGAACCATGACCGGTTATCCCCCCGGCCCTCCACCACTAAAATTCTAACCGTTAAACATCGACCAATGAGGACGACCCACACGGTTCCGATTTACGTATATATACCGGTCGACTGCGTGTCGAACCGCATCATTCGTTCAACAGTCACGTTTTGCAGTCCAACTCAGAACAATCCAATCCAGCAGCGCAATGGCACGTACCAAGCAGACAGCCCGTAAGTCTACCGGCGGAAAGGCACCCAGGAAGCAGTTGGCCACCAAAGCCGCACGTAAGAGCGCACCCGCCACCGGAGGAGTGAAAAAGCCACATCGTTACCGCCCGGGAACCGTTGCCCTCCGTGAAATCCGTCGTTATCAGAAGAGCACAGAACTTTTGATCCGCAAATTGCCGTTCCAACGTCTAGTGCGCGAGATCGCCCAGGACTTCAAGACCGACCTGCGTTTCCAGAGTTCCGCCGTCATGGCGTTGCAAGAAGCCAGCGAGGCATACTTGGTGGGTCTGTTCGAAGACACCAATCTCTGTGCAATCCACGCCAAGCGTGTCACGATCATGCCAAAGGACATCCAGTTGGCCCGTCGTATCCGCGGTGAACGTGCTTAAATTGATAGTCGTCATAAGTTGTCATACCTTAAAAAGGCCCTTTTCAGGGCCACCAAAATGTACTTGTATTCTGGCGACGGGAGGGAGAATGATAATTGTTGATATTACACACTATCAGCCAGCGTGTGCTATTAATACCAATACCAATATTTGTACGAATACACAATTCAGTTGATAATTATATTTTATAGAATAGGAGAACAAATATTACAACGCGGGGCCAAAATTAAAAGACGGCGGGAATCGAATAATTCAACAGTGGAACAACATCCACGAGACCGCGAAGTATAAAACATACATTATAGTACAGCCAGCTGACTATCGTCTGTTTACTTATAGATCCTTTTGTCACGCTTTCTGGGAAAGTTTGATAAGTAGGTACGCCATTTACCATGTAAACAATGACATTGTTATAAATACATTTTTATTACCGATAATCGATCAACAGACAGTAATTATCAAGAATTATCGGTGTTTACATGGCTTCAATTAAGTAAAATATACCGATAGTGTCTAATTATAAATTCCGAAAGACCCATGTTGACATTGTAGACGGGTATGATATGGTTGGGTATAGCTTACTCAGTCGCTCATGTGTTAATATTAATATTTTCATTACCACGGATCGACAGACAACAACACATAAAAATTAAATTGCGATGGGTTATTTTTAGAATGATTTTACCAAATTTCTTGTTATCGGCGGTAATACCCGCATCCACGGTATTTACAATACACTTAGGCACTAATCCTAATCGCGTTAATTTTGTCAAATAACCGAAAATAGACATTAGAATAATGTAGGTACTTAAGAATATATTTTGTATTTCATTGTATAATTGCTAATCATCTGATTACCTAGATAATTCCTGCCTTATTTTTGATGTCACAGTCAAACCAAAATTGAACAATCGCCATTGTGAGGATTTAAAATATTTTGGTCTATTTACAGTTAATATAACTTAATGCCTACAACAATATGATATAAATTCAATGAAAACACGTATAGGTGTAACTATAAAATACACGGGTTAATCAATTGCTAAAAAAATATTTTGAATAAAAAAAAACTCATCACTGGTCTAACTTATGTGGAAAAACATTTTTCGATTTTTGTTGAAAGTATTAAGACGCTTGATACTTCAGGTTTGCTACTCATTTATGCTTAAGTACCGTTATGACTCACTCGCAGGTTATCAATTCGTTATCATTATCACTACGTGCACAAGCTATAAATTGGTAAAGGACAGCTGCCAGTGGACTCAGCGTAGCCATATTTGAGTGAAATTAGCGTTTAGAATGTTTGGCGATGAGCCACCTCATTTCGACAGTGTACCTATTAATTTCGATGTGATAATTTTTTTCAATAAGATTTTAGGTTCAACGCCAGAAGTGACGGTTTCCTCGAAATATGAAGGAAATGGAATTAAGTCACTTTAATTCAGAATCGCTATCGTGGTATATTTGGATTTAGAGATGTAAAATTTGCGTAAATTTTTTTTTTTGGTAATTTACCGAGAAAAGTGTACGTAAATGTGGTAAATTTTGATCATTTCGGTATGTTACCATAAAAAGACTCCCAGAAACTCCTCTCTGCCGCGTTTGTCGCATTTCCATGAACTTATAATTGTTTTTATTTACTGGATAGTAGGATGTTAGATTTAGTGACTGGGGTTCTGGTTCTAATATATGAGTTAAAATTAATGTACAGAACATTTCAAAATAATCACATAAGTTTAACCGGTGCCCCAAAACCTTGAGGAGCTTAACATAACCAATATTTCAAACGTGGTTTATTATCTATATCTGTGATAAAATCAATTTGATATTAATTGTGATAATAATTTATCGTCTCAGATATACTTAAGTTGTATTCGTATATGTGTTTAATGTTATGTACTCTAGGGTACTACACTATCACTGGTCGTGGACGTTTTACATTTTATAATCCAAACACCATTCCATTCAATTTTACTATCTAGTGTGTCCACTGAAAAAATATTCGAACAGACGTTTACTTTTAAATTTTGGTGGCCCTGAAAAGGGCCGTTTTAAACTGTGGTTTTGGTGGGTAAGGTAGCAGAGTTAAGCCTTCTTCTCGGTCTTCTTGGGCAAGAGCACGGCTTGGATGTTGGGCAACACACCACCTTGGGCGATGGTTACTCCGGACAACAATTTGTTCAACTCCTCGTCATTCCTGATGGCCAATTGTAAATGTCTGGGGATGATACGAGACTTCTTGTTGTCACGGGCGGCGTTACCGGCCAACTCCAAAACTTCAGCTGCCAAGTACTCCATGACGGCGGCCAGGTATACCGGGGCTCCAGCTCCGACACGTTCGGCGTAGTTTCCTTTCCTCAACAGACGATGGATACGTCCGACCGGGAACTGGAGTCCGGCCCGGGACGACCTGGTCTTGGATTTGCCTCCCTTCGATTTTCCTGCCTTGCCGCGTCCGCTCATGATTGTAATAGTGTTTGGTACGGTTCAAATTCGATACTGAATGAGACTGATGCAGAATTCCGCCTGAAATTTTCGTATATATAGTAAAAATGTGGATAAAAATTCTGTGATTGGACAGAGATAACGACACTACGGTACTACGTCACAACGTTTGGTTGACTTTCATTACCAAACGATGTTGTTTTCATTGGACATAATCATGAAACGTACTTGTGGAGAAAATCCTATTTTTAGTTATTGTGGACTAATCGGCGATCCTATTTATATCGTCATCATTATGGTATTTCCACCAATAAACGAACGACTTGTCGTTTGGATTTGGTAATATATACCCACCGCTATGATACAAAAATTATCCTAACTCCAGTGCTTCCGACTCTGAAACCCTAGACTCTTTCTCCGACTCTAGCACCTCAACCCACCACTCCCTATCATCACTTACTTCCGTACACTCAGTAAACACCTCACTCTCAGCCACTCAAATTCCGTCCAAAACTCCTTCAGTCTCCAGACCTCCACCTATCATACTGAGTTCCGCTTCCTGGCGGAAGGCCGCGCCCACCATCTATTCAATCCAAAACTTGCAACCGAGCTCTCTATCAGCAAAATCCTCCGGCGACCGGGTAACCCTACGAGCAGCCGATACTACCCAATTCCGCCTGATCCAAAAGACTCTGTTACACCTGGGAACCGAATTCCACACTTTTTCCCTCCCTGAGGAACGTTCTGTAAAAGTCGTTCTAAAGGGCATTCCGACTGATATATCAACTGACGAACTAAAAGACGAGTTAGTTACTCTAGGTTACTCCGTGAACTACGTCCGCCGCTTTGGCACCCCCGAAAAACCTATGCCGATATGTGTAGTGCACATCGCCGCAAATCCGTCTGCTAAGGACATATTTCTTCTCACAAATTTGTTTTACTTGCAAATCTCAGTTGAACCCCTCAAACCCTCCGGCCCGGCCCAGTGCTTTTCATGTCAACGCTTTGGCCATGGTTCACGTAACTGTGGTCATCCGCCGCGATGTGTAAAATGCGCCGGTAACCACAATGCAAACGCCTGTCCAAAAACTCTCGAGCAACCTCCGACATGCTGCAACTGTGGCGGCCAACACACGGCAAACTTTCGTGGCTGCCCCCAATTCATGGCCCAGAAACAGCAGGTATCTCCAACTCCAACCCAAGACTTCGTTCAAAATAAATCCTCGCACCCAATCTCAACCCCCCCTCCTCCACCACCTCACCCTAAACAAAACACTACATTGACATACTCCGCAGCAACATCAAAATCAGCGCACTCTTCTTCAAATTCTCCAGTCCCACAACTAAACTTGTCGCTGATACTAAACCTGCTCACCAACCTACTGACTGCAATATCCAATAATCATGATCCGAAAACCCTCATAGAATCAACGATCAAAACATTCCTGTCCATACTCTCGCCCCAAAATGAATAACTTAAAAATCCTATTTTGGAACTCCAACGGTATCAAACACAAACTCAACGAACTACGCTCCCTCGCACTCCTACTGAAAACTGACATAATCTTACTAAATGAAACCCATCTACCACCTTCTTCCAAACTTCACATTCCAAATTTCTTCACATACAGGAATGACCTGCCGCCCGTCCGCGGCTCGCCTGCTCACGGCGGCACGGCTGTTCTAATCCACCGACGCATCATTCACCAACCTATAACTCTTAACACACTCATTCAAACCTCTTCTGTCCTCATCCAACTAAACGGCCACGAAGTCCTTGTATCAGCGGTATACAAACCACCAGGTGCAACACTCACGTCTCACGACTTGGACTTGTTGACCCAAAGTGCCGAATGGCAAATCTCTGCAGGTGACTTCAACGCCAAACACCCTCTCTGGTATAGCCACTCGACAAACGCTGCCGGTCGCGTACTTTTTGACCACGTTCAACAATCGGACTATACCATCACTGCTCCCTCATCCCCCACACACTTCCCGACAAACGCTAGATACAGACCTGACATACTTGACATCGCACTCGTTCGACTACCTTATCCTACTCAAATCGACAACCTCAACGAGCTATCTTCTGACCACAACCCTATCCTTCTGGAGACCTTGTGTACTCCGGTATCATCGTCCCCTCCAACGACTAACCGCTTCATTAACTGGACAAAATACAAGACAATTCTATCCAACTTACCAAACCCAACTGAACGACCGACCATCAACAGTGAGTCAATCGATTTGGCAATTGATACTCTCACCAAAAACATACAACACGCGATCGAAGCTAGCGTATTTACCCCTAAACACAAAAACTCTTCCTTTTTACTACCCGACTACATAAAACTTGAAATAACTGAGAAAAACCAATTACGCCGCCAATGGCAAAGAAACCGTGACCCGACTACCAAACGTCAACTTAACGCCAAAATCTCACTAATCAGAACTTTACTCGAAACTCACAAAACTGACCAGTGGGACATTTTTCTTAATTCTCTTGACCATCAGGACGGTTCCATATACAAACTAAACAAATGTCTCCTCCACAAACGTCCTGCATCCCACCCTCTTACCGGCCCCAACGGTCTAGTTTTTCCGGCCATCGATCGAGCCGAGTTGATAGCCGACTCTCTCGAACTCCAATTCCAACCAAACCCTGGTCCCGACCTTCCAGAAGTTTCTGCCCACTCCAACTCGCTTCGAAACATAAATATCACAAAATCTAATTTATTCACCACTCCTGGCACAATCCAAAAAATCATAAACACCCTCCGCAAAAAGAAAGCCCCTGGTGACGATCTCATCACCAACACTGCTCTTAAATTTCTACCGAATAACATTCTACTTTCCTTAACACAAATTATAAATTGCTCCCTCAGAATTTGCTACTTTCCACGTGCTTGGAAAAAAGCAGTAATAATTTCCATCCCCAAGCCGGGTAAAGATCACACACTTCCCGAAAATTACCGACCTATCGCTCTACTCTCCTCCATATCAAAAATTTACGAACGAATCATCCTATCTCACCTTCAAACCAATCTTCGAGACAAAATCCGCCCAGAACAATTTGCCTTCAGACCTGAACACTCTACCACTCTACAACTGACCAAACTTACTCACCAACTTAGTCAGAACTTTAACGACAACGTAAACACCGCCTCCATTTTCCTTGACGTGGAAAAAGCCTTTGACCGGGTTTGGCACGTCGGTCTCCTCTACAAACTGTCCCAACTCAACATCTCGACTGAAATCGTTAAAATCATCGAATCCTTTCTCACTGACCGCACTTTTGTCACAAAAATCGAAGACTCGTTCTCGTCCACCAGACACATACTCGCAGGCGTCCCTCAAGGATCCTGCCTTTCACCTACTCTCTACTTGACTTACATTAACGACATACCAACAACTCCTAAAGCTCACCTCTCACTATTCGCTGACGACACTATGTTCTTTACTTTCGACAAAAACCCGAAACGTGCAGCCATACAATTACAACACCAACTCAACCTAGCTACCACATGGTTTCATCGCTGGAAAATCAAAATAAACCCTACCAAAACAATAGGTATTCTTTTCGGACGTTCCAATACTACTCACATCCCACCACTACTACTCGACAACCATCCAGTGACTTGGTCCAATCATGCCAAATACCTCGGCGTTACAATAGGGCGCAAACTCACCTTCGACAAACACGTTCAAGACATCACCAAAAAAGCCACTCGCGTCCGCGGAATTCTTTACCCCATTCTCAACCGTTCTAGCCCTGTCCCAAAATGTTCAAAGCTCAATATTCTAAAACTCTACGTCTCTCCAATTCTTTCTTATGCTGGCCCCTCTTGGGCTCCTTTCATCGGTCCCTCACATTGGAGACGTATCGAATCTGTCCAAAACATCGGCATTCGCACGATAACGGGTATGCCCACTATCGTTAAAAATTCGGTCCTTCTAAAATCAGCAAATTTCAATTCAATCAAAAATTCTATTCATAACCAATCTAAATCGATGTTCTACAAAAACTCTTTCTCTACTCATTCCCACATCCGACTCTTAGGGAAATCTCACACCCCACCGTCCACAAAGTGTAGAATCAAACCCTACCCTTTGACATGGGCTGACCAACAAATTTAAAACCACCTTCCTAAACTTCCATCCACTAGTAGAGGCAAAAGCCTGGTATAGTTTCACGGCTTAGCCATCCCCCCAAAGCAAAGCAAAGCAAAAATTATCACTCAGTACACAACGTTTCAGTCGTCAACAAGTCTAAATACAACTATTCGAAATGGCTCCAGGAGGAAAATCGGCGGGTAAAGCAATGAAGAAGTCGTCCGGCAAGGCACAAAAGAACATCGCCAAGTCCGACAAGAAGCGCAAGCCCAAGAGGAAAGAATCGTACGCAATCTACATCTACAAAGTGTTGAAACAAGTACATCCCGACACCGGAGTTTCGTCTAAAGCCATGAGCATCATGAACAGCTTCGTCAACGACCTGTTCGAGCGCATCGCCGCCGAATCCAGTCGTCTGGCTCACTACAACAAACGTTCGACCATTACCAGCCGGGAAATCCAAACCGCCGTCCGACTCTTGTTGCCCGGTGAATTGGCCAAGCACGCCGTCAGTGAAGGAACCAAGGCTGTGACCAAGTACACCAGCTCCAAATAATTCACCCGTTTTGAAATATCAATACTCAACTAAAACGGCCCTTTTCAGGGCCACCAATCGCTATGAAAAAATTTCAGTTTCTTAACAACCATTATTTTGAACTAGGAATTATCGCTTGTATATATTATGACAATTACAGTGTAAAGAGCGGGGGGAGAGCACTGGGTGATTATCGAGATAATTGAAAAAGAAAACGACGAAAAAATGCTGTCCCGTTACGTAAGAAATATACCAAAATATCGGTTCCTAAACTATGATGTAAAATAATGAAATATGTAATATTATTATAAATACGATGGATATTAATAGTTAATGGCGGGTATTACCGCCGTTAACGAGAAATTCGGTAAAAACATTCTAAAAATAACCCATCGTATGGGCACGGCAAATTGCATTATTATTGTGCTGTCCCGTTACGTAAGAAATATACCAAAAAAAAGGTTCCTAAACTATGATGTAAAATAATGAAATATGTAATATTATTATAAATACGATGGATATTAATAGTTAATGGCGGGTATTACCGCCGTTAACGAGAAATTCGGTAAAAACATTCTAAAAATAACCCATTGTATGGGCACGGAAAATTGCACTATTATTGTGTTGTCGATCCGTGATAACGAAAAAAATAATGTTAATATTATATTCCAGCGACCGTGATAGCTATACCTAACCCGTCTGTAATGTCAACATGGGTCCATCGAGATTTTTAATTAGGTACAATCGGTATTTCACGTAATTGAAGCCATATGTACTACGAAAATCCTGGATAATCATTGTTTGTTGATCGATAATCGGTAATAAAAATGTATTTATAACAACGTCAATGTTCACATGGTAAATGGCGTACCCATTCATCAAACTTACCCAGAAAGCGGGGAAAAAGTATCTATAAATAAACAGACGACAGTCGGCTGGTAGTGTCGTGTATTAAAATGTATGTTTTATACTTCGTGGTCTCGTGGATGTTGTTACACTGTTGCATTATTCGATTCCCGACAGTTATCCACATTAGACATGGCCTATCCAAATTACAAAAATGACCATCCACCACAACTTATAGTTCAAGGGCCACGGTTGTACCAATGAACGAAAACGATATTGTAATATTTAGCGCGTGACTGTGCGTTGACTTATTCTCGGTATTATGAAACATTAGATTCTGAGCTGAGCGATGAATGAATTTATTTCACAATGATGTGTGTGTGTGTGTTTTTTTTTTTTTTTTTGTTTGTTTGTCCGTCATCGCAAGGGGCAGTAAAAGTGCGTCGATTAACTACATCGGCATAGTTTTAGGTAGGAAAATGAATATAGTTGGTACTTTGGCGTATAAACATTAAATTATCACTGGTAGCTTATATTTGCATTTTCTACACACGACCAAATTTTCAAAATATTTTGATTTGTTTTTACCCGTTCAGGAACATTTCCAGTTTCCAATTGTATTAGTTTTTTTTTTTTCTATGAATGTCAATAAAACTTTATTTGTTGGGTAAAAAAGCCCCGAAACTAAATGTATAATTCTTAGCGACTCACTAAGCAATCTAATAGCAATCACAAATACAAGTAACCCGCCCGATACCACAAAGCTCATCCAAGAAGAAACCTTCCAGGCTGGCAAAAAAGGGAAACAAATCCTATTTGTATGGATTCCTGGACATAGTGGTATACTGGGAAACGAAATAGCGGATAAAGAAGCTCAAAACGCTATAGACTCAACATCAACCACAAATATAAATTCCATCACATTCGACGACGCAAAAATCGTAATCAACACTTACATAAACAATAAATGCCACTCCCACTGGCGACAACTTAACACTAAACTCAATCAAATTAAAAATAACACCAACCTATGGAAAAATTCAGGACTTAGTAGAAAAGATGAAACCACAATCAACAGACTTCGAATAGGACACACACATCTAACGCACAGCTACTTGATGAGCAACGACGAACCTCCATTATGCGACACATGCAGAGTCCCCCTAACGGATGATATGATCACCGAATGCCATAAATACAACCAGTACCGCGATCAATTCCACATGTCCGAACAAATCTGTCAAGCACTTGGACCAAACCCACAGGACACTAACAACTTAATTTTATTCCTTAAAAAATCAGAATTGTATAACTTAATTTAAAAAAAAAATTATGAAATATATTATTGTAAATACCTCTTAACTAAACACCTTGTACTAATGACCTAGATGTCGATGTATTCAAGATCAATAAAAAAAAAAAAAAAAAATAGACTGATTATATTTTGGTTACTTATGTATTTAGTGTAAATAATATTATAATTATTGTTGAATTTTGTTATGGTTTTAATATTAAAAAAATAGTATTTTTCAAATGTATACATCACCATTTTTTTTTCTATAGTGCTTAAACTATAAATACTAAAATTAATAATTATGAACTTTACTGTATTTATGATGTGAATATATCATAATATAACACACCTTTTACTAGTAAACTTTTTTTCAATAATTTTATTTAGTGAACAATCAATCTCTGCCCTCAAGCTTGGGCTTGAAAATTAGTTAATATATTTACATTTTGTTTTGTCCAGTCTAATAACTTCAGACGTTTATTTGAGGTATTTTAAAATGTTTGTAACTTTTCAACTTTTCTGGTAGAAAAAATGCTCTGATCATAAGCTTCGATGCCCAGTGTATATTTTAGAAAGCAAATTGGATCTAGTTGGTACTTTTAGGAGGTCGAAATTGAAAATGCTCAGAGCTTTTAAAAATTATTGGAGAAAAAAAAATGAAAATTTATTTAAATGTTTGGTTATACCGTCTTCACTTGGATTGTATTTGAATAATTACATTTTTTTTTTTTCTATAAATGTCAATAAAAAATTATTTATCTGGTCATAAAGCTTAAATATGTAACACTTAGGTTTTTTTATTATAGCTAAAATATTAATGATACATAGGCATCATACTATGATGATCATAGTTATTTTTTATAAGCATTTAAAGTTCAAATTTCGCCAAAACCTCAGTTAATTTGTAGTTCAAAACTTATAAAATATAAAACATGTAGGAATAACTAAGGCTAGACAAGGTCTTTCATACAAGTAGTCAAGGCTGGGCATTAACGAGTTAATAAGTTAAAGTTAAGTTAAAAAGTTAAGTTACTTTTAACTAAGTTAATTAACGAGTTACTTTTTTTTTAGAAGTAACTTCTAACTTAACGATTTACATTTTTCCCCATGTTATTCAGTAACTTAACGAGTTAATTAATTTTATTGGCACGTTAAGTTAATTTTTTCCCAAACCACATATTATTTAAAATTAATTCAATTTTGTAAAATTAGTTACATAAAAAAAAACCCGAAATATTAAATATATTTTATTAAATAATAATTTATAATCATAGTAAGTTTTTATATTGCATATTCACAGAAAATATTTTATAACTATATTATAGAGGAAAATATCATAGGGGTAACCACGTCAAAGAAAAATATAACAATTTACTCAGTACCTATCCCATACACGACATATCAATTAACCTATACCTAATAATTATTAATATCATTACTTAATTATATTTTTATTCATTCATAGAATTACGGTGATAACTATTGGCCCGTCGATGTAAATAATACCCGTAGTAGGGTGGTATTTACTATTTACCTAATTAAAGTATAATACACAAAATTAATATAAGTACCTACAGTAACTAATTTTATTACAAACATTTATTCAAATATTGTAAGACATTTTTTGATTTATTGAATTATTATGTTATTTGTTAGCTTTAAAAAAGGTAGGTAGGTATAATTGTTAATTTTATTTTTAAAAAAAAGTAACTTATTTTTAACTAAGTTAAGAAACTTTTATTTTCTAATTAACTTGTAACTTTTACAAGTTAAAAAAAAAATGAAGTTAACTTATAACTTTAAACTTAACTTACATTTTTCTATATTAACTTAACTTAACGAGTTAAAAAAAATAGTTAACTTGCCCAGCCTTGCAAGTAGTTCATACTTATACTGAAAAATTACAGATAATTTATGAAAATTGGTATGCAAATACAATGTTTTTTCAAAAATGAATTCATTCTGGTAAGACATATATGAAATTTAAGTCTTGCTTACTATAGTTGACAGTTTAACTTGATTAATATTTTTTTGAAAAAATAATAATAATAAGGGCAATGGGGGGGGGGGGGCTTTAGCCACTGCTTAAATTATATTAATTTAATTTAATGATGAAATCATTGCATACAAAATACAATTCTAACCGTGGATATTGACTCATCCTAAATTCCTAGAATGCTTGTATAAATAATTTTAAAAAATATCTCATGAATATAAATAGGGTAATTTTCCAGTGATCTTTTTTTTTTTGATAAAGGTGGACATTTATAGGAATCTACTTTTAAAAATTAAAATGTCTAATGCTATGAAAAGAAAAACTTGATGAATTTTGTCAAAATTTTAACTTAAAATGCATATTTAAAAATTATATGAGCATCCTTGCATTTAATTTTCAATCTTTTTTACTAAGTGTAAAAGTCTATGACAATATAATTTTTAAAAAATTTACAAAATTCAAAACATTTCTCAAGGCTATAAATAGCTCAAAAGTATACCTACAAAAAAAAAAAATATTTTGAAAATGTTACCCTATATGGTAAAAGCTAATAAAAATATTTGGTGAACATTTCAAGTGTACAGACTACAGTTATTAGGTTTTGAGTTACACAAAAAAAATAAATTAGATTTTTTCATAAATTGGTTTCGCTTAAAATTTGCCATTTTTTTTTTGTTATTCCCGAATCACGAAGCTTTTGAAAACTTCTAGGAATTTTCAATTTTGACCTTTCGAATGTGGCAACTAGAATCACTTCCATTCTTCAGAAAAAGGAGCTTTCCAGCGCTTAAACCGCTATCGAAAACCAAACTTTCGGTGCAGGTGTGACAAAAATATATATAAATTTATAATAACAAACTGGCTAGTGTTGTAACGTGTCCATTCTAGCACTCTTATTTGAATTAGAGGTATAATAAAGATACACAAATTTACGAATGCTTAAAGTATTTTAATTAAAATAATCAAACGTCGGTTAAACACTCAAAGTGCATACTCTCGTCGTCTCTAATATCCGACTCCCCGACTTAGTCAATGACTTTCCTATTTATGCTAAGTGAAGTCACCTTGTTATGATGTTTTCCGTACAATCTAGAGGTGTGTTCTATCATTAGTTTACACCTTTGATCGTTATACAGGCTTTCCTATAACATGCTATTATACCAAAGTCATTGAATGTCAGTTACTACAAATACACACATTACACATACAATATTATTTGATAAACTAATAATATATGGTTATTACACTAGTGGCTACTGTGTTAACTAATTAGTATTTTACCATTGTCATTTGTGATTTGTCACCTATCTCCGTGAAAATGGAGTATATCAAGTACCTACCAAAGAATATTTTTAGCAATAGATACATCACTGTGAAAAACGTCATTGTCTTATAAATATGTAGGTACCCAATATATTTTTTGGATAGATTATAATTATTTAGGAAGTCATCAAATATTTAAACTAGCCACTAGGGTTCCGAAGTTGTTGTATTAATATGTTTTTGTTGGCCTATTATATGTATTGCTAAGTATAAGCTTGAAATTAATTTCAAGACACTACGAAAAAATATTAAAACTTTATAGTGAATTTTTAGTGATTTTGTTTTAAGAGTATATTTTACCATTTTTTTAGAGCATATTTGAAAGTTATGATGTTTATAATGTAATTTGAAAATTTGAAAATAGAAAAATAAATACTAAAGTACTTTTTATGCATGCGTATTTAGTACATTTTAAATACCTACATCAAGTTCCGAGCCCTAAGTATAACTACTTATAAGTTAGCCAGTTAATTTCTACATAATTACTGTGATTCTAAAATTAAAATGAACTGTATGAAAGCCATTTTAAATATTATTATAATAATAATATTATATTTTCCAATTTATTTAAAAATGTAAATCCATTCACATTGGCTATATGTAGGTATAGGTAGGTATGTTTTTTTTTGTAAAACAGACTACGTGGACTTCTCCGAATACTATATCGCTTCCGACGTAAATTATTAACACACACACACAGAAATACACAATAATTAAAATATAACACTATTACTGACAATAAATAATTTATTATTGTCAATAATAATAAATAAGAGCCGTAGCAAGGGCTTGCAGGATAGACTGGCCCAGACCAGGGGGGCAACAAAAAAGTGCGAAAAAGTCATAACAAAATATACCTATATTATTATTAATAACATATATTTTATTTAGAATACCCGCAAAATAGTTCTATTATAATAGCTATTAGCTACTCAGTAGTCGTTACACTATAATAGCGTAGCATTGTGTATTTTGTATACATATTACAATTTACAAAATAATGTGTTTACAAAATAATATGAAGTTATTATAATTTTCCGAGTGCCCGAATGATATTATATACCTACCTACTAAGACTTAAGAGCTGTCATGACGTAGTCTATGTGTTTTTATTTTCATTCATAGTTTATACTGCTGCTTATATCGCCACTCCACCTCAGCACACACGAAAAACGTCGCCAGTAAACATGGTAGTAATATTGCTTAAATAGCAGTTTAAAAATATTAAAATACATAGACACAATTTTATAAGCATTTAAAGTTCAATTTTTGACAAAATTTCAAAATTATTTTGTAGCTAAAAATTTATAAAATGTTCAACTTTTATAGCTTAGAATTTAAAATAAGGTTCAATGTAAATAGGTTATACTATTAATTACTTTATTCACAATAATATCATTAATTAATATACTTAGTAATATCATATTATAGGCTTCGCTCAGAGTCGTTTTTCTTATACAATGATGAATGATTATGATATATCATTGAATTCAAATTTAACACCATCCATTTCAGTGAACCACTTTGTAACCTACTATGTAAAGCAATAAGCAACACCCACTTGCTCAACTTTTTATTTTTTTGATATCACTTATTATACGAAAAAAGTTCTTTCAAAATCCATAATTTGTTGTCATTTCCAAACTTCAATAACTTTTTTTGTAGTTCCGATATCGCAAAAATAAAAACGATATTTCACAGCTAAAGTTCTCATTTCTGTGGTGAAAATTTCGTCTCTTAGGTAGTCTTAGGTAGTCTTAGGTTATTACTGTAGCTTTCTCGCCTCTTGGTTCTTTCCACCGCCAAAACAGTTTTTGCTGTTTGACATTAATAAGACGGAGACAAGTAGACAACACATGCAGGTGTAGCGTCCTCTTAATATTTAATAAATTGCTTATATTTTCAATAATAGTTTATAAATATAATTTAATATAGGTAGATACGTTCCGGTTCCTCGTATACAGAATATTATAGAACGAACTGTAGCACGTAGCACATATTATTAGATAATATTATAATACATTTATTAATTAATAATTATACGCTGTATATATATCTGTGCTGTGGCAAGAAGTCAATTTAAATTTGTTTTAATGGTCAGTGCAAGTCGCAAGATGTAGAGAATTGTATTAATATAGGTATTGCACATAGATGATAATAATTTATATTATATAATACATACATTGTATATTTTAATATTAATTATTAATATTGAAAATAATGTATAACATACAATTACAATTATGAATTATTATGATCCAATTATTGAACTATCTAAGAACTGCACAGTCCGAAAAATGCGGGATTTTTTTTTACAGTGTAATCTCTATTCAATATTCCAACTTTTAGTACTTTAAAGTCAACACTGTTAGATAAATACTAGTATTCCTTGGGTTTTAGTCATGATTTAAGATAATAGTATTATCTTCACGGACTAAGATATACAGGACTGGACACGACAAGGTTGGAGGGTGTGGGGGGGTTGACTACGAAATGTTTTACAACAGGCAGTGTTCGGGGGGATATTTTCCTTTTAGCATTACTAGCGCTTCCTAGTGGATACTTATGGAACTAGAACACATCATACAAATTTCTAGTTCCATAAGTATCCACTAAGACGGCGCTAGTAATGCTAAAAGGAAAATATCCCCCGAACTCCGCCTGTTGTAAAACATTTCGTAACCACAGTCCACAATATTGAATATTCATCTCGTGTCCAGTCCTGTATATCTTAGTCCGTGATTATCTTAAATCATGGGGCTGAGTTATACTATGATAAAAGTTATACAATTCCCGCGTATTTCACTTTTTCAGTTTTTCACTGTTTTCACTCAGTTTTTCACTGTTTTTCTCTGTTTTACAGATTTCTCTATTCTAAAAATGGATCTTGCAGGTAATTTATTTGACCTTTGTTATGGTAGTAGTAGAAATTTTCAGTGGGGTAGCCAAGATTATAAGTACCAAGTTAAAGGAAAATTGAATTAACCACTACAGAAAATATGATTTACATTTTTTTTAAACTAAAATTAACTTAACAGTTTAAAAAATAAGATTTTTTTTTTGATAAATAGTAAATAAATACACTGATTTTATACAACTCTTAAGTCACTATTTTATTATACACTGTTTTATTTTTGTTAGGATAGCAAATAAATTAAAATTATCAGGCAATAACACAACAATTATTACAATTATTTAAATATCACATAAAAACAGTTAACTAATTTTTATTTTTGAAATTTGAAATTAAGAGTAAAACATTGTCAACATTTCAGGTTATTCTGCATATATAGTTTAATGGTTTAAAATAAAATAATACTACTTCAATAGTAATCAATAATCAATTAACAATAACCAAACAATATTTTACCAATATTTACTTGATGATTTTTCTAAATCCCCTTGTCAATTGTCAAATACAATTAGATTTAGATCAATTCGTTGACAAATGACATTTATTAATTAATTGGTACTAAATGATAAGTAGGTTTACTTCTAAATGTATTCACAATAATTCAAAAGGTTGTTATAAGAATTGTTTCTGTTACTGTTTAGACATCATCAATCATGATCATAATTATTTTGGTGTACAAGAACCCGTTGTTGATCATAATGGTATGTATACAATATACACATTTTTAATTGTAAATAAAATATATTAAATGTAAATCCTTCATCTCCTGAACTTATTGCAAGTATTAAACTATTAATTATTTCTATTATTAACCAACTATTGTAAGCAGGGTCATATTTAAGGGGTGGTCTGGGAGGGCAATAGTCCACCCTGGCTTATGTTAGGGGCGACAACATTTTTACGGCGATTATAAAAAAGTAAAATTATGTTTACGAATAAGCAATGGAAAATTATAATTAATAGTGAGTATATTTTAAATAAATTGTGTAATACTGGTTCCCAATCAAGAACTGCAAATTTTTTTTGGGCGAAGTGAAAAATTGTTTTTTTTTTAAAATGATCTCTTGTTTGTCTAAGTACTAAATTGGATACCACAAATCCATATAATTAGTTTGTGGCTTTTACCACATAGTAGTATGCTATAGAAATATTATTTTATAATACAATAGGTAGGTATCTAAATATTTAACTCTGAAAAGGTTACTCGGCAGATTTTAGTACAGTTTTGTAAGTCCTATTCATGATACGGATTCCGGATGGCCATTTAGTATGCTTCTAAGGTAACATGTTATTTTTAATTGTTAATAATAGAACCTCTGCTTCCGGTTGCTGTAGTAAGACCACAGTCTTACACTGTAGTTCTAGGCATTCAAAGAGGCACAGAAATTATAAGAGATAATCTTGGGTTCATGTACTATAAGAATAAAGTAACAGATACTAAAATGTAAGTATTAACTATAAAATTTATTATTAAACAAAAGTATATTAAATTATAAACATACATTTTAGTTACTTGTCATGTTACAAAAAAAAATTGGAAGGACAGTGCCATGCAACTGCTCATATATCTCCGAACCGCAACGATGATAGGTTGACACTGTCAAAGCGCCATTGTCATGGTGTCAGAGAGTTCAACCTCAATGTTCCACTGCTTCGACAGGAGATAACTGAGAAAGCTTTGGAAATAACAATGAACTCATATACTCCACGTGGAATTTATATGCAAGCAATTGCAAAGTTAGTACCTACCTATAAACTAGTTTTTTGCTTATTTTGTAAGTTTTTTTGTGTACAGTTTTTACAAAAGGTATGCAACTATGCATAGGTGATAGTTAGTTTTGATATCCTTATTTACTTGTTTTTGATATGATGTATGAATTAGCTTTCCAGAGGCTGCAGAGAACTATACATTTATACAGAGTGTAGAGAGGATGCGACGTTTAAGACATACGTTTTTCCCTCAGACACCACGGAACATGGCAAACTTGCACGATTTGTTGACGGCTGCAGATAATGAATGTTTTGCAATGACACTACAGAATCCTCCTAACAGGTTAAAAAATATTAATTATTTTCATTTATTAAACAAAAAACATAAGAAAAGAATTAAAACAAACCATTTTAATAGGTTTTATCAAGGTCCATTGCTGGTAGAGGGAACTGTGAGTGGAGTCATTTTTTGTAATGTAGCCAATATAAATGCAATTGCACCAGATTTGAGAAATGTTGGTCACAGTAAATCAATAATGTATATGAATGTTATTTAATGAATTATTATTATGGATTTTTAGATCCGAGTAGCAGGATGCGATGGCACATTTAAGACTGTACCAAAATTTTTAGAAAATGACGCCTATCAGTTATTTTCTTTCCAAGTTGTATTCAAGGATGTTGTAAGTTTCAATATATCTGTGTAGTGTACTAGGTAGTATATTAATTTATTATGACTAGCATAATAATTTAGTATGACTCAAATTAAGTAATAATAATAATAATATCCATATTATTTAAATTAATATTTTATTCCACTACTCATTGTTAAAACGTTATAGTATACCCTGTTAATTCAATAAATACTAATATATTTAATGACAATTATTTTATGGAAATAGAATATTGTAAATACTTACAATGACATAATATATTCTATACAATAATGTAATACATTATCTTGTTCCAGAGCTTCCCTTTAGTTCATGCCCTTCTAATTGGAAAAACTCAACAAATTTATGTTGAATTACTTCATTACATAAGAAATGTGCTTCCATTATGTTATGATCAGCTCACAATTATTACTGATTTTGAGCAAGGGCTAATCAATGCAGTAAATTTAGTTTTTCCAGAAAGTAAACACCAAGGGTGTTACTTTCATTACTGTCAAGTAAATAGCAAACACCTTCCACTGAACCTATTAAAATTAATAGTATGTAATTAATAATTAATAATTTATGTCAGGCAGTAATAAGATATGCCAGAAACAAGAGGAGCAACCTATTTCAATTATTCAAAGCTGACAATAATGCTGCTCGTGTGCTTCGAATGGTAATTTGTAAAAATTAATAAAAATTATTATAATGTATAATAACTAAAATTTGTCTATAGAATAAACTATAGTTTTATATATCATTCATTATTTTTAATTTAATCTTTAGACCTTACCCTAACCACATTATCAATACACAAATTACAGTAACTAATTAATATATTTTTATTTTGTTTTTACATTCAGATTTTAGCATTACCATACTTACCAGCTACACAAATTGGTGATGTTTTACCTTCAATGGAGGATGGTTTTAATAGCATTGTTGAGTATGTAAACCAATTCCCATATTTGGCATTGCAATTAAACCAATTTATGTTTAATTACATTTGGGGATATTGGTTTATAACAATGGGACCAGCAGCTGTAACAGTATTCAACCAGGTCATTAGGACAAACAACTATGTAGAAAGCTACCATGCATCGCTGCTGAGGCTGATTAAGCCTCATCCCAAAGTTTGGGAGTTTCTAAGTATAATTTAATATTTTTTAGATAATTTGTTTGGTGTAGCGAATTGTTTTATAATATTTAATACTAAATTAGTATTATTTATTTAAGTGACTAACAAAACCTAAGTAATTTATGATTTTTTTTTCTTTTATAGAAAAGGAGAAAAAAGTTATACATTGATGAAGCTTGTATATTATGTTGTTGTTTCTAAATGTTGCACGATAAAATCCATGTTTAACTCTAACCAAAGCTATATGTTTGTGTCTCAGGTATTATACACACAGAATAGATACAGGTAAGCACTATATATGTATGATGTATATGTTAACCACCAACACTTAAGTATCAGTGCTGAGAAAATTTTAGAAGTGATCAATAAAGAATAAAAATATTTGGCTAGGTAACAGTTTTAAATTATAATAATAGTATTATTTAATTGACCAACAATGAGAAATTCTTAATTTAAAATTTTTTTCTTATATAGAAAATAAAAGAAAGAATAAATCGTTACTTGTAACTTATATATGTTTTGTTATATCTAAAATATATTGCACGATACAATCTATATGTTGAACTTCAATTAAAGCTTTATGTTAGTGTCTAAGGTAAGTATATTATACATACAGAATACTGCAGTTACAGGTAAGCACTATATGTGAATATGATGTTTGTGTTAACCACCGATCAAAACAAAAGTGTTATGTGTGTGAAGTGCATTTCAAAGAGAATAATATTCTAATTTATGATGAAACTATCTTAAATGATGGAACAGTCAATAAAATTAAAAGAATTAGACCCACATTAAAAGCTGGGGCAGTTCCATCTATATTTCCAAACTTACCATTTTATTTAACAGAGCATACAATTAAGAGAAAACCTCCTCTCGAAAGGTCTATAAATAGTGTCAATAGTGATAAAAAGAGATTTAAACCAAGTCAGGCATATTTAAATACAGTTGAAAATTCCCACGAAGAATTTTCATTTCAGTATTTAAAAGAAAATCTGAATCTATTAGAAAAACCAGATAATAAATGGATGTTTGGATTAACTGATGATGAAGTAGTGCTAGCAATATGGAATAGTGGATCTGAAAAAAGAATAATAATTTCAAATGATTTAATAGTAAAAGTAAGCAATTATTTGGTCAAAAGTAAAATAAAAAACTGTTCAAACCTATAATCGTATTCTATATTAATTCTTATTATTCCAATTCTTTATTCATTAAATGTTGACAGATTTTTTTTCAATGGTACTGAAATTTTTTTTGATTGCAACATTATTAATACAATTTTATTGAGTATGAATGATATACATAAGTCATAAGTTATTGAAATATAATATACATTCTTTAATAACATGTAAAGGGATTAGGTATAACATCAGCAAATAACATTACCAGGTAAAAAAAACTTTTTTTATAGCAAACACCTTTTGAACTTTGATTATATATTTAGGTATACTTTAACCTGACCAGGTAATAAATAATAAATCATAATTTATATTTCATTCGAATTCAAAAAAATGAAAAAAAAGGTACATTTATAGAAAAGTACGTATAATAAGTGGTAAAACGTAGCACTGCTATCGAACGACGCGCTCCTGGTGGCAGAATAACCGTGCGACTTTTGTCGGGCCATATTTTGTAAACGGAGTTTGGTCTCCTTATCTCTAATCTTCATATATCTTAGTCCTGTGTACCTACTAACATTTTGTGAACCAATTGCAAACAGTATCAACTTTCAGCTAATATCTGTTACTAACTTCCGAACCTAGAATTCCATCGGTGCGTGATCGGGACTCGGGAGCGGGATTGCGATTTGTACTTTGTTGTTGTCGTAATGTCGTTACTCGTTAGATTATAACTTTGTTTTTACCTTATTCCGTGGTGTTTACTGAAACTAAATAATTGTTAATCGTTAATTACTGATGTCTAATGGGTAGGTACTTGAAAGAATATGATTTTTATTTTACGTTAACTTAAATTCAAGTGAAATGCACTTGAATACGATCGTCTTGGAGTCAATCACTGTGTTATCTACGATTTTTGGAATGTTCTAATACTGCCATCGATATGTCTAATAAGCGTGTGTTTTACTTTTACAACCCCGACGTGGGCAATTTCCACTATGGGCCTGCACACCCCATGAAGCCACACCGTTTGTCGGTCATACACAGTTTGGTATTGAACTATGGTCTCTACAACAAAATGAAAATCTATCGGCCTTACCGTGCCAGTGCTCATGACATGTGCCGGTTCCATCATGATGAGTACATTGAGTTCCTCCAAAGAGTAACGCCACAGAACTTGACCACGTACAGCAAATACTTGAATCATTTTAATGTGGGCGAAGACTGTCCCGTATTTGAAGGGCTATATGATTTTTGTTCCATGTATACGGGCGCTTCACTAGACGGGGCAATGAAACTAAACAAAAACTGTTGTGATATTGCCATCAACTGGTCGGGTGGTCTTCATCATGCCAAAAAGTTTGAAGCATCTGGATTTTGTTACGTAAATGATATTGTGATTGCTATTTTGGAACTATTAAAATATCATCCAAGAGTTTTATACATTGATATTGACGTACATCACGGTGATGGTGTCCAAGAAGCGTTTTATTTAACAGATCGTGTAATGACTGTATCTTTTCATAAGTATGGCAACTGGTTTTTTCCTGGTACTGGTGACATGTACGAGATCGGAGCAGATGTTGGAAGATATTATTCTGTAAATGTCCCTTTAAAAGAAGGGATTGATGATTTTAGCTATTCACAAGTATGTAAAATAAGATAAAACTAAAAATAATTATTAGGTAGGTACACTTCTAAAAAAAACTGTTAATTATGAGATTTTAAAATACTTAAAATTATTAAGACATTTGTTGTATATGTAATTTTTTCATCAATCACTGAAAAATATTGGGTATTATAATATATAGCATTTTGTAGAACTAACATAATTTAATGATTTTTATCGTTCTTCAAGTTAAAATCAACACTGTTTTTGATATTTCAATTATAAATACCATAACAAGTCTTAAACATTATCATATTAAAGAATTTTTTCACATAGTTTTTTTACTGACTATTTTATAGATATGAATTCAATGGGATCTGTAGAGTAATAATTTCTATACCTATATTAAAATAATTTTTAAAATTTAGTTGATATTATTTATTTCATAACATTGCTTGAGAAAATAAAACAAAATAATTACATTACCTAGGTATAGGTATATAAAATTATGGAGATTGAATACATTTAAACATAAGACGTCCTAAGGGAAATATTTGAGTTTCTTTCAGTTAATCTTCGTTATAAATAATAAAATTATGAAGTATAGGTACATTTTATTAAACATAAAATATTGACTATATTTGGTTTTAAAGGACAGATATTTTTAATACCTTTTATAAGTTGTAGTAGCATTGACAACTTTTTAACTGCTATAAAAATATAGGTTTGTGTGTGTCAGATATTACCCAAATGTTTAGATGTTTTCATTAAAAAAGGTATGACAAATATATACATAAAATATACTCCCTTCATGAAATAAACAATAATATGTTCAACAAATTAAATTCATAAGTTTTTTTTTAAAGAAACTTTGTTATTTTAGGTGTTTAAACCTGTAATTCAACATGTGATGGATCTTTACCAACCTACAGCAATTGTTCTTCAGTGTGGTGCAGATTCATTAAATGGCGATCGTTTGGGTTGTTTTAATCTAAGTACTAAAGGACATGGAGAATGTGTTAAATTCATTAAAGATTTAAATGTACCTCTTTTAACAGTTGGTGGTGGAGGGTAAGTACATCTATCTTAACTCTTAAGTTACTAATAATATAAATATGTTTGATATTTTAATAAAATACTAATGAAAAAATAATATTCAATTATTCGGGTAATTAATGTAGGTATAATTTAGATTTATAATTATTTTGATAATACTTAATATTTATTTTAAATTGGATGGTTACAATTTATGTTATATTCTATTTTAAGGAACATATTTTTTTATTATCATTCTTTGATAAAAAAAATAACATTTTTAGTCATACCCAAGACTCAAAATTCTAACTATACGCTATTCTCCCTTATTTATAGACCTAATTAGTTATCAATGGATTAAACATGCATACCTACCAATAAATTAATTTTTTTTTATTTGTATTTATTTCCATCAATAGAATAAAAAATTATTTATCATTCTAATAGGAAATATCTGAGTATGGCACTTCCCACAACCCCTACTATCTTATTCTAAACATCAATGTAATTGTTATATTAAATTATGTATATTAAAATGTTTCATTATCTGAATTTAGGTATACTTTAAGGAATGTTGCTCGGTGTTGGACATATGAAACATCTCTTTTAATTGATGAAGAAATTAGTAATACAATTCCTGAACATGAATATCGTGACTATTTTGCTCCCGACTTTTTATTACACCCTGAAGTTGTAACACGACAAGAAAATGCCAACAGTAAACAATATTTGGAACTTATTGTTAAACATACCTATGATAACCTAAAAATGGTACAGCACTCGCCAAGTGTACAAATTCAAAATGTACCTGGTGATGCACTTCCTACAGAGGAATTTAATGCTATTGCTTTAGATGAAGTTGATCCAGATGTTAGACAATCACAGGTTGAACTTGATCGCAGAGTTGATGCACCAAATGAATTTTATCAAGATGACAAAGATCAGGATTTTGATGAAACTAGATAAATTGATTACTTTATAATTTTTGATATTTTTTTCAATATTTGTTTTAAATGTAAATGTATTCAAACAGATCAGGGTAAACATTTTAATAAATTGAGAAATAATGTTTAGTATTCAAACACATTCGTTTTTAACATTTTTACATTAAGAGATAAAAAAAAAAAAAACAATTATCTTATATGTGTGTGTCTTACCTTATAAAGTAATAAGTAGGGCTCGGAAGTTGTAGGGGCTAAAAAAGGTACAATATGCACGAAAAAATTGCAAAATATTCATTAAAAATGTTAAATATGCAAAAAAATTATTCTGAATTCCAAAAATAAAATACATTATATATTGTTAATAAATGAATAATATACATAAAAACTATAAAAAAAAATTAATGTTTAACGAAAATAATACATGTTTCTAATACTTGTTAAGTTATTATGAGTTTTATATTCAATATTAGTTGAAATATTATACAGGAAGAAAAATATGAAATACGCATAATATGTGTATAAAATCAATGAAATATGCACTTTTTTATCTAAATTTTACAAAATTTGCAAAATAATATACTATGCTTTTTCAATTTTCAATTTTTTCAACTCGCAATTGTATACTTTAAATTTCTAGCTAGGTCTGCCATAAATTGATATCATACAAAACAATGCAACTCCTACAACTTCGGAGCCCTAGTTATAAGGTATATTTTTGATGTTATAAAAACATCATTATAGAATATTTTTTTTTTTAATTATTCAATGCGTATAGTTCTACTTTCAAATTCAAATTAAATTATTGTACCTTGTAAATGCTAAGGAAACAATTAAATTATATTAAATATACAGTATGATTAACAAAGCATTGCTTAGTAATTTTTAGTTTGGTAACAAAACTATTAACACTCCTAATTATTGTTTGAAAGCATTCTTTGTACATCACCTGTAAATAATTGTTTCAATAGATTTGTCAGTATTATAATGTAATATATTGTATAAATGTATAATATTTGTATTTATAAACAAGACTAGTATACTTTAGTCTGACTTTGAGTAAAATTGTTAGGGAAATTTCCCACGGCCTATTTTCCAAAAATTTAAAACTTAATCAGTTATCTTTAGCCCTTGTTGCTCATTTTGATAATTTGGAAACATATTATAATCAACTTGAAGCATTTGGATGCTTTTCATATTTGTATAAGCTGAATCATTAGTACTATGCCCAATACCTAGATAGTTTATCTGGTATTATATGATTTATGTTGATGAAATCTATTTTGTGGTAAAACTGCTTATTTATTTGATAATAATTTTGACTGATCATGTTGTAGAACTGCCGATTGTTTTGTAGTTTTTGTTGATGTAATTGGTGTAGAAATTGAGATTTCATTATTTTGTTACCATACATTTGTAGTATCATATAATAAATCCGGTGTTTTACTCGCTAAATCTTTCACGTTTTTAACGTTTGCTTGTGTAGTTTTAATTGGTGTAATATTGTTATAATTTTAGTATTTTCCAATTTTGGTGGTCGGGATTTAATTTATTGACTTGTTGTTTTGGAGTTCCAAGCATCGGAGACTGATTTGATTACCTTGATTTTTGACTTATTAAACTTTCAATATATTACTCAGTTCTTGCTTTTGACTTATTACTCTCTTTAAAAAAATTTACTCGAAACTACAATGATGAATATTTGACAGCATCATATCTATACATTTTTTTTTTTTGTAATATTTAACTGTTTTAAAAGACATGTCAGTATTTATTATGTCAAAATCCATTTTTAATATTTAAATATGAAATACATCTTTTAATGGGCTTACATACATTCATAGTTTATTATTCTTTCAAATTGTATAAAAAAATTGAACTGATTTTTTTTATAATATATAAAATGTAATAATTAGTTTTGTTTTACTTGAAGAATAATTTAAATAAATTATAAATCATGTATCTATTTATTTGTATTATTTAAATGTATACATTGTATATAAAGTATCATTACTTGTAAGATATCTAGTAAAATATAATTTGTCTATAATTTATTTGCATTCTATTATTTGATGAAGTTTATATAGTAATGTAGGTATTTTTGTTGGAAAAATATTTTATAAACTGTATTAAATGTATAGTAGTTATGAATTTAAGACGTACCTAAATTAAAAGTATGCGAGTGTACAACTCAAAAAGCATTAGGTATATTATTCTGTTAAAGAGAATAACTCAGCAAAAATCATTTATACTGACTTCAAAAATAAAATCAGTTTGGCCAGTATTATATTAAAAGTTTGGGCAATATATATTAATTATGATTTATGATTCATTATAATTGAATAAATGTTGAAAAACGTAGTTATATAATACTTTATTTTAACTCTATACATTTTTATTTGGATGGGTTCTATGCATAGGTAGTGATTTGGTTGCATTGTAGGGGGCTAGAATAATCCAATGTAAAGTAACCAGCAGGGGCGGAAAAAGCCCCTAATAAAGAGTGAATATCTTAATTTTTTTTAAATAATAGCATAATAGATAATTAATAAAAAAAATAATGCTAATAATAATGTGGGGGGAGGGATATTTACATTTCTGGGTACTGAGCCCCCTGATGACCACCTATCGTTCTATGAGTAGTTTTAGGAGGGCTGAGGCCTAAGACCCCTCCAGTCCCTTTTATATTGTAGACATCTACAGACCCAGAATCCAGATAAAACCAGCAAGTTGCCGAGGTTAACTCAGGACTACATTTTGGTAAATTAAGTAGGTACTAAGCGTAATTGTATACTAAACAATTTTAACTGGTTTTGGGCTGGTAAAAGTTCTAAGACTTGATGGGTCACCGGGTCGGTAGATAATGTTTCTAGTACTTGGCATCTATTTTGATTTAAATAAAACATTAGGTGGTTTTATTTATTTCAATAGGTAATTTGTTTTGTCTGTGAAAATTGTAAAAATATAAATTTTATCTTATTTATTTTTGTTTGAACCAATTGTGTTGTTAATTTAGAAATTATTATATTATC
Organism: Macrosiphum euphorbiae; assembly: GCA_949089665.1. NCBI lineage: Eukaryota > Metazoa > Arthropoda > Insecta > Hemiptera > Aphididae > Macrosiphum > Macrosiphum euphorbiae. The sequence goes on along the minus strand of CARXXK010000001.1, from coordinate 14,715,383 downwards.
ATAATATTAATGCTCACAATTTTAAGTCTTTAGTCACCAATCGCCATTAGAAGGTTTTGTGAATAGATTTATGATATACCTATACATATATATAGAGTGATATTTAGCATTTTTATTATCAATATTTTAAATTATAATGGTTATTAAAATTTTTGGTAGTAATAAAGGGGGAAGTGTTTAGTACTTGACACCAATTTGAGTAGGTACAAATAATAGTGGAAATGTTGGTAAAAATTTTTAAAAAAAACTGATTATTGTACATTTTACATTTTTACATTTTTATAAAAATAATATCTTAAATGTAAATATAACAGAAGAAGTCCTGACTGCCTGATTATAATTATTATTGTTCTATGTTATAATCACGATTAAAGATATACTGGTTGCGCAACGAGGCATGATAACGAGACCCCTGAAGTGTCCTAGACTTTTGACTGATAAGAATTGTATTACGGCGCGCTCTATTGTAATTTGTAAAATAAATTGATAGGTTTGATATTTAATATCTCATACCTATTACCTACCAATTCGTAATTTCACAGCAGATATAAAAAAATAAGTACATTTTACATATTTTATACCTTAATATCTTTGTAAATATTAATTAATAATATATGTCATTTATTAAAAAAACGTAATATAAATAATATAATTAATGTATAACACAATAGTTCTGGACACGTTGGTAGGTACCTCGATGATTGGGATTATTAAAAAGCCAATTATTATAATGTAATACAATTTTATTTAATAAAAAACATAAGTACATTTTGTTTGCAATTGCTTGAAAAAAAGTCCATATTATTATTAAATCTATACTGTTACCAATTTATGTTCATCTTAACTTGTTACTAATTTAGACAGCTTCTTTTTTGTCTTATTTTGTTTCTTATCCAATTGATTTTTCATATAGCTATATTGCCTCATGCGCATTATTATGAAACTACTACAAATGTCAGTTAATATGTCTGTTTGATGTTTAGTGCATGGAAATGTTAGATTTGAATATTTATTAAAAAAATCATCTAATGTTTCTTCAAATACATTATTGGAGTTGGCATGTAGTGTAAAGCATAATTCTAATTTTTTAAGCATTTGAAATAAATTATTATTTGGATGGGTTAAAAAGCCTCTAGATTTTAAATTAACCAGTTCAGCTTCGGTTGATGTATTTTCATTAAAATTTTTCAAGCCATGTAAACAGGAATCACATTTTGTTTTTTTCGTAAGTTTTTTTGCTATGTATCTGTAATACAAATTAAAACTTTGATGATTCAGTATTATTATAAATGAAAAAAATTGTTATACCCAGCCAAAAAATAAACTGTACAATCAAAAACTGATGAATGAGATGAGCTGGTTTCCTCTGGTGAGATAATGTCTTCTAACTCAAAATTACCTTCTTCTATAATATTATTAATCTTGTTTTTTAGTATATTGATTTTGTTTTCTCTAATTGATGAATTTAATGGATCATTTAAAATTTCTTTAAAATCTGATATTGTTATTACTTTTTGATCTTCTAAATTGAAAATAATATTTCAGTAAATGCAAAATATAATATCTAACAAACTAAATACCTTCAAATATCGTGCAATTTCCAGATTTTGGTGGCTTAACTAGAGAATGTACCGATAGCATTCTGTACAACTGGAGAAATGTGGGAGTCGTCGGGTGGTCATTGGGACCAGCGACCTGTCTTATTATCCCAAAAAATTTCTATGTATACAATTAAAAATTAATAAGTTATATTATTGATTATAGTATGCATTTTTTTTATAAGATTTAATTTTGTCATAAAGTTATGAAAATACTAAAATAGTATAGTATTACTTCTAAACAATCTTGGTTTAATTTAGCAGTAAGTACATAAATGAATCCATAATCATTTAGTAAATCATTTACTAAATCTATTGTAGATTGAATTGTAATTTTAAGACCATCTACGGTTGTTCTGGTTAAAAATTCACTTTCATGAATAAGATTATTTTTTAAATTTGATTCCCATTCTTTAATCCATAATAAACCTTGTTTCAAAACCTATAACACAATTAATATAAATACATTTGATATTTTTTTATTTTGATTAATGAATATTCACCTGAATTTTTTTCTTTTTTCTAAATTATTATAATATTATAATCAGTAAATTACTTTCACATGTAGGTTAGTAATTAATACATATATTTAAATGAAACTACCTAAGTAAGTATATTATAAACAAATGAGTTTAAATGTCACATCATCTAATATAAAACACAAGCATGCAAAACATACACACAGATATGAACATATTATAAGAAAACCTCTATATCGTTACTATTCTTCTTTATTCCTTCAGCAGGAAACTTGCGATTTAGAGCATCAAATATATTATTCAACATAATCGTAAAATTAACTGTTTCTTCAGAATCTTCAAAGCCTTTATAGTTTTTGCTTTTATAAAAATTGATACCTACTGCCATAGATTTGCTAAACAACTATTAATAATAATAAAAACAATACATTTTTTAATGATTCATTGTGTGTTTGAAATTAATGTTTTTATTCACTAATTAATATATTACATAATTGTAAAAAGATCAGTCATACAGACAAACAAATCAAACTTAAACTTTATATATAAACTTACTTGTACTGCTAGTTTGACTCGCATCTTTGACAGGTTATTTAATTCAAAATGGTGCTTACTTATTTTTGGACAAACTTTAGTCAGTGAGTGTTCTTCATTTTTGTAAACATTATAATAATGCTCCCATTTGATACATGATTTTTCTGGATGGAACTACAATCATACAAAAAAAAAGAAGTATAATAATGTTAGTAATAGTATATACTTTTTAAATGTACCCTGAGTTGCTTTTTCTCATATAAACGATTTCGGATGGTTTTCATAAGATGTGGTGCATCCGAAAACACATAGACCTTGCGTGTATTATCATATGGATTATTAAAGTAATTTTTAAAATTGTCTTCATTTGCACTTATTCCTAATAATTTTAACATGTTGCGATTGGTAGTAGCCCCATCGCCTGTTAAGCCAACCACCTTTCCACCAGCTTTCTCTAATAATAGTATCGCTTTAACTATTAGTTTTGTAAGGTCAGCTCCTATAAAAATAATAACCAATTGAATTAATAATAAAAATTTAATAATTGTAAAATTACACATATTGTTTATTAAATTCAAATCTATTTAATAGCTAAGTACCTTTTACTGGACCTTTAGAAGCAAAGACAGCTATTGGCTGAGTAAAGTTATCAGCCAAGCTTTGCCACATGAGGACCAAAGCATGATTTGCTTTTTCAGAGGTGTTTATTTTATTTGGTATTTCATCACCATAGTCTTGTAGTCCAAGATAAGTCAAACTTCGGCTATTTACACTTATACTCTCTCGTAAAAAAATTTCATCATATACGAGGCAACCTAGTTTTTGATGTTCAGTTTTAGAACTAAATTTTTTTTCCAAAAGTTTAAAAAAATTGAGATCGAAACCACAACCAATTTTTATTGCTAGAAGATTTTTTCTTATTGTATTTACGCTTGGCAAAGGAAGTAAATTTTGATCCCTCAAAAACCTATAGCCACTTGGTGATCTGTTAAAAGTAACTCAAAAACTATTTTAATACAATATAAATTATACGACAAATTAAATTTATGACTTACCTAATATGAAAAAGTAGACACATGAGCATCCAATTTTCACAATATTTCCTATTCTTTGGGTTTTTTAATCTTGCTGCAGCAAATATCTCTAAAATCAATTCTGATTGACATTTAGGTATAGAAGAATTTTCTAATATCTGAGATATGTTTGAATCACTGAGCTCTTTCATTTTATTTTTGAAATCATTTAAACTGCATTGTAACCTATTAATTTTTCTATTTGCCCTTGAAAAATTCTTGAAAATGGCTTTTTTAGTTTTTTGTAGATTTGTTACAATTCGTTTCTTATTGGGAGAAAAATTAGGCCTTAAACTTTTCCCATTTAACATCCTACATTTTTTCTTTTTTATACTGTCCATTAACCGTTGACACCATACACAATATTTACTATACAATTTTAACATTTATTTTTATAATTAGTAAATCAATTATTAAAAACCATTTAATACAATTCATAAATTACCTGTCTTTTTCAGGCAACACTTTCAAGCATTTTAAATGGTGGTATTGACCACAGGTTTGAATACAATTTTGCCCAAAATAAGAAGTTATAATAGGAGTGTATTCATCAGAAAGCAATACTCCATTGCAAACATTAATTTTATCAAATACATTTAAAACATTTTCCAACTCTTCCTTACTTTTGGGGGTATAATTACAAGGAAACCCAATATCTGATGTTAATATTTGTTTGCCATTTATATGTAAAGTAATTGTGGAATCTAAATAAATAATTACATTATTATAAATTATTTAATAATTTACTATCTATACTAGAAAATCTCTAAAAAGTAATTGGGCCATTTGTAAATGTATTCAATCCTATATTTGAATAATTATATACAATTTAATGTATGTACACTAATAACAATAATAATAACTAAATATATTTTCTTACCTTCAGTTATAACAAGTTGTTTTTCAACATATCTATAATAGTCTGATTGAAAAGAGCCCATTTTATAAAAACAAATAACTTGTTTGCAGGACTCTGTATAATGTACACCTATATCATTAAGCCACTTCATTGGAACATTTATATTTATTAATTTATCAAAAACAATATTGAATAAAGTTTTATCTACATTCAACTCAAGCTGTAAAAAAATATGTGTTTAAACTAAATTATTATATTATAAACAAGTATACATATTTACTTTTATTTTTTTCTGCACTGGATAACTAATTTCTTCAGATGAATTATTTGAAATATCATCACTTTTAGATATTAAACTATAATTATGATCATGTTCTATTACTGGTATGCTATTACTCGGTATAAATGGTACAGCTCCTTTTTTGAGTCTAGGTTTTTTTAAACATATCTAAAATATATATTATTATGATGTATGATGTATCATATAATATATAAATCATAGGTGTATATAAAACTTATGCATTATATAGTTAATATTATAATTTATAACAGTTAATAATACATTAGTTAAATTGTGTTGTATTGAATTATACTTAGTTGCTTAAATATATTTTATATAGGTACTTACAGTGTACTTTGACTGTCCTCGTCCCGATACCCATTGATCAATAATGTCGTATTTTTGAAAATGTGACGCACAAACTCTATAATTACTTTCTAAATTCATTCCAAGACTTCTTTCCCATTCTTTTAGCAAGAGATTATCTTTTGGAACTAAAAAAGACGATTTGTGTTGATTTACACAAATCGACACACAACACTTCATTTTGTTAATATTTTCAATAAACTAATGTCTAATAGAAAAATTTACACAGAAATACAGAATAAAGATATCTTTAATATCGTGCACACACTCGAAATAAAATAGCAATATTCAAAATTACATGTTGTTTTAGGCGGTAAAAAATTGTGATAATGTTACCTGATATCTTTAATCGTGGTGGTGATAATATAAAGAGAGCGCTAGTTGTTTATTCTTATCAACAGTTTATCAAGGACACTTCGGGGACCACATTAAAATGTTCTTATCATAGCTCGTTGCGCAACCAGTATATCTTTAATCGTGGTTATAATAATCAACGCAGAGCTTAAACTATGATAGCTAGCGACTTGACATTTTCCTGGCATGATTGTATTAACGAAAGTAGGAAATGTTTTGGGGGGCTTAGTCCCTAAAGCCCCCCCCCCTATTTGCGCATTGTGCCTATGAATATAGCCATATAGTTAGTCCAGACTCTAGACGTGCAATAAGAAAAGATTTTGAATAATTTTGATTTGAAGGGGCTGCATAGGCAAAAAATATTTATTTTTTATATTTTACTTATTTTAACATTTTTTTTATGACCACCTCATTACCAACTATGATTCACTTCCCTACCAGAAAATATGCTGAAATAAAAAATCAAAGCACTTTCACTGCCTCAAAAAGTGACGGCAGTAATGTCACAACACATTATTATAAAATCAATACATATTGTGATACGATTAATGATTATACCTACGACAACAAACAACTGAAACAAAGCAGACACGCAGTTAAATATTATCAAATAATTTGTAATCCAAGTAGGTACATCGGCCCAGTGTTTTAATATTATGATAAGATCGGCCCGCCACGTGGAAACTTTTCCGGTATCCCGGTGGGCCAATCCACCTGTGTCATCATGTAAGCGTGCACTAAATAAAGCATTTTCCAAAATTCTTAGTGGTGCTTGGACAAGTATTCTGAGATTCGAGATTCGAGATGACAATTTTTAAGTTTTGAACACCATTATTAAATAACGAATTGAACAAAGTTTGATTCATATAGGTGCCTTTATTTATAGTTGGAATTTTTAACAGGTAACAATGTGTGCTGACCCAGTGCACTTGGTTATAAATAATAGATTATACATTTATACATCATTATAAAGTGTGCGATTTTGAGATGCAACGAAAAGTGTATCAAATGCCAATATGTCATATACCTAGAGGCTAGAATAGGGCATAAAACAGGTTTGCCATAATGCCATTTCGCAAATGATATAGTTAGCAAGGCATTGCAGGTTGTGTCACAAGTTAAATTATAATTCAAAATAATAATAGTAGGTAATTATTAATTATAATATTATAATATTACTAATAAATAATAGTTTGTAGAATATTATATTGGCCACGCAGCATTTACATATGTATGAATTGACCGAATATAGGTAGACACATGGACGCATAGACACAATAAGGACGACGGTGAGTGGGCTTATGTATAATAATAATATAATGTACAACGTTGAAATCATATAACAATGATAGGTAATAAATATATCACAATAGTTACGATGCAACGACGTTTATTTATTATTTATTATTATTACTTATTATAGTATTATACTACTTTTATTTTATTATATTTATTACTTTTCAGGACTTTTATCTTCGGATATATTTTCCCCGGATATAATATTATTCCCCCCGCACATTTTGTCCCACGGATATATATTTTCTCTCGGATATGGTGTCCTCAGATTTTTTCCCTAGCATATTATATTGTTTTCCCTGGACTTTCTTTCTCAGATATTTGTTTCGTGTAAATTTTTTTCATAATTTTGTACTCATGGGGATGGAATTCAGATCCAGACCCTCCCCCCCTCCTAATTGAAATAAAAATGTTTTCATCCAATTAAAACTAGGTATTAGTATAATAATGTTTAAAACGATATTATATATTATTTGAATACATTAGGTATATTAAATAACAATATAATATTATGATAAAAATGTTGGTATATAACTTAAAAATAGGTACTTTAAGCTTCCTAACTACAATAAGGTAGTTAACTACTAGGTAGTAACTTCTAGGTACTTTAAAAACCTACATGATGGTAGAAGCATGCCCTAGATAATATTCTTACCTATGAATTTTGATGATATGTCATTTTACTTTAATATTAAAAATAATAGAGTAAAATAAATTATTTTGAATGTAAAAGTAGCTGTTAGGTAGGTACTTGTTAGGAGTAGGTATGAGTTTGCAAGTCGGAAATATTTCATTATACGGCCACGTAGTGCAGATATAATAATATATAATATCCTCTAAATAAATTAATATACCTACATTAAAACCGTAACTGTAATACCTATCTATGTTCTATCATAATATCATGACGTATTATCAGACACCTGTGATGTAATTGAATCTGATACTTAACAATTATTATTTGAGTGAGTAAGTATAGGTACTTAGGTAGTTAGGTATTTACTATTTAATAATTTAACAAAATATAAATATTTAATTTAATAATATTCAAATAATACCCCGGTACTTAATAGTTTAGTTAATAACTACCTAATGAGTAATATTAATAATATAATAGCTAAAATAAGTACCTACATAATATTATAATAGTTGACGTTTATTACATAAGTTTTCTAGCATATTTTCTACATAAAACATGTTTATTGGTGATCTAAGAGTTATGATGTAAACGCAATAAACGTATTATAAATATTTGTATTTTAAGACCAAATAAAAAAAAGTAATAATTATAAGGTAATATAGGGTCCTTCCTAATTAAAAAATTTCTGAGTATACCGTGGTTTGGAGCAAACAATCCGCCTGGATCATGACTAGAGATATTATTTTTCAAGACTACAACTTAGTATTCACTATTTGTGGTGTAAATTTCAGTATGTAGGGTGGGTGCTGTTGACAAAGGATTTCCGTTTTTTCCGCAATCGTTTGTGGGGTGTTGATCACCATATTTCACACAACGCGGAAGTTACAACAGCAATTTATTGTATGCCCCAATGACTGGCAGTTAAGACATTGAATGATGTTTTTTTATTTCCGGGAATTTTCTACTTTTGTGCAAGTATAAATGTATAATATGCAAAAGCAAAAAGATTTTTAAAAAATATGTTAACATTTATGTTAGATGAAATTTGATACGGGTAATTGTACGTTATGTAATAATATGTATTTTGTAAAATATTTATTGGTCTTTAATGAAAACATTTTATAGATATAGATATGATGATATATGTTACAATTAATATAAAATCTGTGAAATACATTTAATAAATTAATAGTAGTATATGTGCTTACCTCTACAGCCTATATAATAACCGAACCAAATCAACCAAAGGGGTTTTTCAAGTATCAGTGATGTATATCAAAATAATATACGGCGTGTGTTTTAAATTGAAACCCTATTTTTGGAGGAAAAAAAATAACGATTTTAAAATTTATGAATGCACATTCAATATTTTATTATACACGTATACCTCATAAAGTAGGTGCTATAGCTAGTGAAATTGTTCTCTTGTTCAACGACGTACGATTTTCTTTCCGTCTCATTAAAAATTCCATCATTTTTTTTTTTTTGCATCTGCTTGTTACCACTCCATGATACCCTTTTTGATAACAACCACGTCGCCTACTTTTGTAACGAGAAAATATATATTATATATATATGTTTATGCAGTATAGTAATATACATACACTAATAATAAGGGAAAAAAGACGATGAAACAAAATGGGTGAAAAGTAAAATGACCTTCTGGAATATATATACCTATATTATACAATATGTTTACGGACTAAGATTATGCAAAAGTATTTAAAAGCATTTTGTTGACGTCAATGTTAAATAAAACTTGTAAAGTATCATTCAATATGAAAGTTAAGTACCCATTTTGTTCATAAGTAATAAACGATAATATTTATACGTTTAGTAGGAACCTACCTATATTGGCTATTAGTGCAGGACCATATTTTCATTGAAATATTTAAAAACCTATATACGACTATACTTACATATTATCAATATTGAAAGGGAGGCATTATTTTGTTTTCAATTTTAAATAACATTTGAACATACCTTGTTGATGGCATTTAGATTTATTAGACTTAATTCTCCCCGGTATAAATGTATAATATTCTATTATGTTATTGGTGTATATGGTCTATGTACCTATATATAGGTGTATCACGTATTCATAAACTATGTTAGGTAAGATAGGTATAACAATAGAATATGATTTTAATTAGGAAATCATAATTTATAATTTATAATGATAAAGACCCAAGAAGTATTGAAACAATTTTAAATTTTAATTCGTGAAATAATTACGCAACTTTTGTAAATTATTTTTTTTTTTTTTTTTTATTGGATAACCCGCGGCAACATGGGCCATTGGTTGTGTGGAGGGAACTGTAGGTTTTTAGATTGGGTAGGTTGGTACACGAGTGTGTTTGTGGTGGCAGAATTTTTATTGGGGCACCCGTAGGTTTCTGCCATGCCCCGGGGTGGGGGATGGCGGCATTTGTACTCCGGACACCGTGACTTGCCCGGAGAAAAATGCCGCCCAGTGGTCGAGAGTCGAACCCGCGACTGCCAGCGCCGCAGTCGACGCGTTAGACCGCTCGGCCACCTCGTCCCCCGTAAATTATTTTGTTACAATAATTGCTGACATATAGTATTACACAAAGGATCACCCCCGAACGTAGAGATGATAAGTATTGTCATGTATTGGTATTTAAATTTAATCTGTAGTATTTTGTGTATGTTCTATATTTATATAATATTATATTATTATCCACAGACTACACATTTTGTCAATAAATATTATGAGATATAGTAGGTAGTACTAGGTGCCTATCCATTTTTTTACTTTCCTGGAATTTTTTATAATATTATAATATTACAATAATAAATACTTTTCAGATTTGTCATTTCTATATAACAGTGTAAATATACCTATAGGTACTACTGAAGTGTTAAAAGTCTGATATTTTACAAGGCCTGTTATAATAAATATAGTATGCGATCTTTGATAAATACGGTCTAATCTATTTTCTTTGGATAACACTTTATCTTTATGACTTTCGATAACAATAATGCTTCGACATTTCTTAAAAGTATAGATTCAGAATTCAGACGCTCAGTACGTCACTTATTGCGAGACACTACAATTTATTCTACATATTATTTTGATTTTTATCACTCACGTAGTCACACACTCAATAATATGTTGGCAAAATATTTTTATTAAATCATAAGTAGTGATGAATCAAACACCGATAATTATTAATTAGTAAAAATGTTTTAGCGAACATTGAAAATGTCCAATGTTATAATAGTGAGGAAGTGAGATGAATTTGTATTTTGTACATACACGTTAGGAAAGGGGCAAAGAAAGGAGAGTTGCAATCGAAAAGGATGTCAAGCAAATCAAACAACTTTTAGATTCTGAACGGAGCGAGGGATCTGGTGGTTTTACAATGGTGTTTATTTTACTTTTCTTTTTATCCCGTATACGAAATTTCTACCAGAAGGAGTGCTTCGATTTCAACATATAGTATCTTATCTTTTAGCAAATTAGATCAAGATGGTACTTTAAAAAGGTCATTTTTTGATTTTATCAATAGTTAATTAGCCACGGGAAAAACTACCTACAAATTACAAAAAAACCTCTAAAAATGGGATTTTAATTTCTAACGCTTTATTATTTATCACCATAGAAATGAATAAAAAATTATATTATTATAATATCAATTTAAATTATAGGCTATAATAAATAGTAACAATATGTCAATATAAAATAACCAGACTGACAAACCGTCTCCGCTCAGAATCGTTTTTCTTATACAATAATATTATGTCATTGAATTCAAGTTTAATATACTCCATTATACATTGACCCACTTGTAACCTACTGTACAGCAGAGCAACATCCACTTACCTAATATTTTATTTCTTTTTTGTGGAATGATACTATAAGATTTTTAATTTTATTTCTTTTAAAATTATAATTTTTTGCCGGTAGACCGCATACTATTTGAAATCCTTTACAAGTTGCAACATATACAATTTATTATTTACCATCTATTGCTATAATTTAATTTATATATTTATAATAGTACCTACCTACAACTGCTACCATTGAGTAGTACAATCTATACCAAATGGCAAATAGACAATAGTACCTAGTATATAGGCTATAACTAATTTATGCAGTTCATGTTTATTCAAGGTATTTATACAAATATACAATGTTCTCGAGGTTATGAATAATGTTTAACATAGGATTATGAATTCCGATTCATAAAAGTTTTTTTAAAATATAAATTTGTTTTAGTTCAACAATATATCTATTGTATATAATATACATTTTATTTAAGTATGTTTAGGTAATACCTATAGCAAATGTTTTAATACCTATTATTAGTTTTGGGAAAATAAATATAAGCTACCTACTACTTATACTCACAAAATTGTTTTTAGGTATTTTAAATTATTCAAAGTGTTTCTACTTGTAATATTTTGTATAAGGATGTCCAGTTCGCCATTTCTAAAAACCGTAGATGTAGATATAGCCAGGTAGGTAGGTACTACAGAAACTTGACTGAAAAGTATTCCAATTCATATTACTAGGGCCAAACTTTTTATGCCCTATAAAATATGTATGAAGTTGTGCCCTAAAATTTAAAAGTTACCAAAATATGCCCTTTATATGTATTTAAAAAAAAAAAAATAAATTCTAATATTTTATTTTGAATTAAATGATTATTAATATTTTATATACCTGCAGCTAGTACAGGTTGTCGTACCTATATAATACTGAAAATTATTTAAATTACCTATTGATAAAGACGGGTATGGTATTTAAGTATTTGAATTTCAATTATCTGAAAACCAAACAAAAATGTTTAGTTTACAGCCTAATGCTAATGCTAATGCTAATGCTGATATTCATAAATCTTGAATAATTATTTTTTAATTTTCTATTCGTTGAGTTGAAAATGTCTAGAAAATTTACAAAATCTTAATTATGCTCCAAAAATGTACAAAATCCTAAAATATACCCGAAGAAATCGAAGAAATTCTTCGGAAGAATGCAAAAATATGCTAAATTAAATGTTGTATATAGGTATAATCGTTAGGTTATGAAACAAATTTTAGTATAAACTAGCTAGGTACTTCTTTTACCAACCAATAAAAATATGAAAATGCATACAAATATCGGCCCTACTTAATCATAGGTAGTAGGTACTATTAAGTATTACTACAATCTATATTATATTTGAAGTAGGTATTTATTTTTGCTATACAATTTCGTAAGATTGTTAAGCAATCTATAAAATAATGTGTTACCACATAATTTATTAAGACCTTCTTTATGAATTTATTTATTATTTTGTGGTTAAAGAATATGAAAATAACGTTTTTAAATCGAATTTATTTATTTGTAATTTTTTTTTTTATTCAATAATTAATACAATTTTATAGTTCAAAAACTGATATTTAGGTACCTATGTGCAGTATAATATAGTACCTACAGCGTCTGTTCCAATTTTATCTACAATAATACTATCTATATTAATATTAAATCCAAACACTTTTCATACGATCTAGGGAAACTTAAATTATTTCATTTAAATTGAATGCTTTTGACGATGTTGCTATAAAACATATTATAAACATTTTAAAGTATCATTTAGCCAGATTATATTGAACATTAAATTAGCATAATTTTGTGGTACAAAAGATTTCTTTCCCAGTGTAATAATACGTCTTTTGTTATTTAACTCGACCTTAGGGAATTTATTTTTCTTGGAGTAGTAGATATAGTACCTACTATACATGTCTCACCTATGTACATCTATATAGATATACCTACCTACTATAAAATTACCATTTTAATAGATTCGTCTTTCACCTTTGTAACATTCATGTGTGTGGTTGTGTAGATATGTGTATACATTTTGTACGACCAGTTTGAACAAGCAACAATAAGCCCCTTCTAATATAAAACCATTATAAATCCAAAATCGTCTGTGATTCATCGACATAATATTAGAATGATAATTTTGTTGTATTATACACTGTATAGTGTATACAGCAATTAGATAGCCGTCTCCTTATTATTATCGAAGTCAGCACTCAGCTGCCATTTAAAAGCAGTCAATACTCAATGCTTACAATATATATATATATATTTTATAGTATACTTCTTAAATTATTTCTTAGCTACCTATATAATTATCACAATTTTTACTCAAATATGCGTTTGAGTAGTATCATTTTTTTTGTTAGGTCTTCCTGTTACACCAGCTGTATACGAAATATGAATAAATTTAAAATAAATGTAAACATTTCCCGCATTATAAAACGGTCACAACTGTAGTACAAAGATGGCTAACTCTAGTTTTTGTATATATATATAATTATAGTAAGTTGTTCGAATTAAAGAGTGCCGTTTGATCACTATAATAATAATCATGTGGATAATAACAAGAAAAATATGTCTCTACTGCACAATGGAGGGTAAAAAAAACAATAAAATTCTGTACCTAACCTAATACCTAAGTATATACTATATACAATGCAGTACAATATGACAATTTAATATTATAATTTATAATAAACTCGAATATTAATTTTAATCTATGATAATAGTAATCGGTAAAATTACAATGTATTTATATTATCAATATTATCTATTTTAGATTTTTAGATTCTGAGTGAAACGATGAATGTATTGATTTTACAATGATGAGTTTTTTTTTTTTTGGTGTCTGTGTACACGATAAGTAGTCGAAATAATGCTTCGATTTTCAACTTCAGTATCTTGTTCGATTGGAAAGTGAATATCGTTGGTGCATTGAGGAGGTCAACATTTAAAATTCCCAGTGATTTTCAAAAGTGCCAAGAAAAACAAAAGAAAAATTAAGGGAAAACGGGAATTTTTACGCAAAATCGATTTTTCACAAAATTGAATTTGGTTTTTGGTGTAACTTTAAAACAAATTACCGTAGGTACAGGAAATTTTCACTGTTGTTTATATTTGCATTTTCTATACAAGATAACATTTTCAAAATATTTTGATTTATTTTGAGCTGTTTAGGGACATTTTCATTTTCCATTTTTTTTTAGTTTTTTTTAGTTTTTTTTCTAAAAATATCAATAAAATTTTATTTGTTGGTTTAAAAAGCTTGAAAATTTAATAGAAGGCTCATAGCATATTGTTACACAGGCAGATGCAAAATATTAAAAATCCTTTGTCACGGTTTTTTTTCATAAGTATTAAAAGTCCAAAAATTGACAAATTATGGAAAAATCACGAAAATTAGCAAATTATTTTGAGTTATAAATTCGTAAAATTTTTCTTTTTAAATCTAAGATTTTAAAATTGAATACAAGATTCCTTATAACATTATCGACCTTTATAAAAAAAAAATGTCTATAAGAAAGTCAAATTAAATTTTTATGAGCTTTTGAAATTCAAATTTTTACAACATTGGATATTCACTCGATTTCTCGTGTAGCGATTTCCTTATTTTGTTGTAATTCAAAAACGAATAACTGTAAATACATGAAAATTTCACTGGATGTTTATATTTGTATTTCCTATACACCATACAATTTTGAAAATATTTTGACTCTTGTTGAGCTGTTTACGGACATTTACAGTTTTCAATTTTTTTAGATTTTTTTTCTATAAATATCAATAAAGTTTTATCTGTTGGACCAAAAAGTGTAAAAATGTAATACAAGCCTCCTGATAAATTGTTACAATATCAGTTGAAAAATATAAAAAATTCATATTCACCTTTTCTTTTTATAAGCATTTAAAGATCGAATTTTGACAAAATTTAATAATAATGTTAATAATTTATAAAATGTTCAACTTTTATACCTAAGGATTGAAAATTTAAAACAAGATTCCACATAAGTACTTATTCTGTTACCAAAAAATCTAAAAAAATACATAAGCACAGTTTATTTTTATAGTCATTTTAAATTCAAACATGGATGAAATTACATAATAAAAAATCTAGAATAACTATTTTAGTTATTTTGTTGTGATTGTATAATATTATTCGTAGGTACTTGAAACTTCTAAAGTGTACTATTATATATCTATGATAGTATCACAGTTTGTTGTTGATGTATAACGCGTTATAAGTACCTAATGGATATTTTTGATATGATTAATTTGGAATTCATTGTAGGTACCTATTAAGGGTCAATTTTTTTTAATACCATAGATATGTATATAATATGTCTTAAACCTAGACTGACATACCGTCTCCGCTCAGAATCGTTTTTCTTATACAATGATATTATATCATTGAATTCAAATTTAATACTATCCATTATACAGTGACCCACTTGTAATCTACTGTACAGCAGATCACCTTTTTATATTATAAATCGTATATATGGATCTAAGTCGTATGTCGTCGGGCTTGTGTGTCTTTTTCCAATGTTATATTATTATATATATTTTTATACCAGTATAATTTACCGGAACCTACATTCGAGCAATTCAACGGAAAAAACGATTCACTCGTCACGCGACGATAAACAATTAGCTTCCGGTAATACGAATATATTAAAACCGAAGTTTTCCGACTGTGGGAAATTAATTCCGAGTACGAAACGTAATGGGACTTATTATTATTTTTTTACACACGATTTTCTCTTTTTGAACGGTTTGTGCAGTAAAATTCATTTCTGTGTTTTACGTCGTAAAAGCAAAGACAGCCTCACGGGAAACGGGTGGTTTGTTTCGTCTATAGACAGAAGTTATATAATACAGGAGAGGCAATCGGGCGACAGGTAACTCATTGTCAACGGTCGCGGTGGAGGCGAGACAGACCATGGAGACCGTTGTCTTGAGATTGATGAGCTCAGAAGTTGATAACTTTTTAATTTATTTATGAAGTGTCTTTTAGACGATGATTTCCTATCTATATGGATATGTGTTTCAATAAAATAATATGAGTATTATAAACGACTAATTACTTTAATTTTGCATTTTTTTTTTGGTTTATTTTTTTTTTTTAGGCATTTTTGGATATTTTAAGGTAATTTTAAATCAATTTATAATATTTTATTATATTTATTATATTTTAAAACTTCTTATTTGACAACATTTTTGTGTTTTGCAAACATAACAAATAAATACAATTTTTCCTAAAAATAGAATTGGACTCTTATTATACAGTTAATAATTATTAAACGCATTGAAGTCAATTAGAAAAACAAATATTAATCTTTTTAGTTCTAGGTTTTTATTTACAATTTTTTTTTGGCATTTTTTAGATTTTTATGACATTGGCATTTAAATTTTTTTCAGGCCATCAACTTCCGAGCTCTTGAACAAAACATATCGTAGTTACCCACTCAACATGAGCAAAATAGAAAATTCCGTAAAAAATGTTATAGGTAATTAATAGCTAACCTCGATTGTTCTTACCACTGTAGATGAAGGCTTATAGAACCTTAAAGGAAATTCTATATCGGAAAACGTTTTTCAGAACAAACTTCAACGTTTGAAACGTTGTGAATATAGAAATGAGTGAGCTCTTGGTTTAGTGCGGTATTTTGTTTAACCGTGGTTGTGGTGTAAGACATATAAAGTTAAGCTGGATTCACAGCTGCGTCGTGTGTCGTGTTGTGTCGATCAAATCGTATTGTGATTGGATAATACTTTTTTGGTATCATATAATAACCAAGGTGCAACCGAGTATAGGTACCAAGAATTGACTACGGGGGGGGGGGGGGGGGGGGGGGGGGGGGGGGGGGGGGTCACACTACACCGTGTCGTGTAAAGTAAACACGGTTACAGTGTTGGGTAGTAACGTAACGAAAGTAACGCGTTACTTTGCTTGTAACGCGTTACGTAATTTCATTAAATTTATTTCCAAGTAACGAAAATGTAATGGAAATTACTTTTGAAATGTAATTTATATAAAATAACGCGTTACAGTTTCGAATTATTAAGTACCTACCTACATATTGCGAATTGAAAAAAAAATATATGTATAAAGCTGGTACAGTCGATTCCGCTTTATTGGGACACATCGGTTGGGTGTTATTTTGTCCCAATAAAGCGGTTGTCCCAATAATCCGAAATACAAAAACCAACATATAAATTTGTTGAAAAACTGATTTGTTTTATATATTTTTATTATTACAAATTACAAACAATGTATTATAGAAATTATTTGATAGTACAAAAAGAAAAACATGATATAACCTAATTATTTATAAAAATATTTACATATAAAGTAGGTACATATAAATATTTTTTATTTGTTTATTATGTATTTTATCTTATTTAAAAAAACTGTTGATTTCGGTACTCCTAAAATTTCGAAAAACGACGTGTATTACAGCCTGGTAGCGGTAATTTAATTTTGTCCAGAATTTCTAATTTTTAAGCAAACGATAAATCTTTACGTACACGAGCCATCGTTGCTACACGCGACAAACACGACTGATGCACCATTGCACCAAATAACATTTAACAACTATCACATTTGAACATACGATAAAAGATAAGATAAAATTAAGTTAAATAAGATAAAATGTAATGTAATAATCGATTACGAGAGTCCGTCACGATTGTTGAACTATTGATCTATTAATATACTCGATAGAAATGTCCCAATTATCCGGATTCGTGGCCCAAATAAGCGGTGAATGTTTACCCTACAAGTATACATTTGTTTTTGTAATTGAAGAATTGTCCCTATTAAGCGGTTGTCCTTATTAACCGGTGTCTCTATTAAGCGGAATCGACTGTATTATTATGTTCACCAATCTAATATGTATATATATTTCATCTGAACTCTCCACAATTCATTTTTCAATGGTTTTGACATTTTAAATGTCCAATTGCGCCTTAATCAAGAAAACATTTAATTGCCATCACAAAATAATTGCCAAGAAATTTAAAATTTTTTTTTTGTAACGAGAAATTAATGAGTTACTTTTTTGAAAAGTAAAGTAATTTCATTACAATTTTATTTGAGTAACGAGTTAAGTAACTTAATTACATTTATCTCTTAGTAACGAGTAAAGTAACTTACCCAACACTGCACGGTTACCACAGTTACTAAACGATACCGCTTAGTTAAATATATTCAACTATGCGGTATCGTTTGGTAACTGTGGTAACCGTGATTATATTAAGGAGGGTTTCCACTATACACGTATGCGTTCACGTGCATACAAATCCTTTGCTGTGATTGGTTGGTTATGTTAAGTTACCACACGATTAACCACGATAACGTGTTGTTGGACATAGCTAAACATTTTTCATGTACAAGGCAAACGTGTATAGTGGAAACCCGCCTTTACATGACACGGTGTAGTGTGAATCCCCCTAAACCCCCCGGCAAAACTTTTAAACCATATTGGTTACCAGTCATAACCATATAATAACCTAGCACGACACGACACAAGGCGTAGCTGTGAATGCTCCTTTAATCATGATAAGTCTTGAGCTGGGTGTTATCAATGGATAACTTCCCAATCATATTATTTCACTGTTAATTTTATATTCCTTTATCAAATCTAACTATTATACTATTAACTGTATAGATTGTAGATGTATTTTAATAAAAAAAAAAAAAAAAAGTCTTGATAGTAAATCAATGAAGAGTGATAACGATAATGGCAAAAGTATAAACATAGTCGACCACGGTTCCGGTTACTGGAACTAAACAGACCAAATGCTGGATCATGGCTTTTGCAATGTCTACAAACGTTTACAGCTTCGTTTATCAAACAGACAGTCCGAATTTCTCCGTTATCAAACGTTGGCAACGTTTACCATCATAGAATTTCCTCCTAGTGCGAACGGGATTCACGAAAGTTGAAGCCACAACACTATAGTTGTTGGTGAAATCCGATGAGGTTCCATATTCATGGTTTCGGACCACGGTATCGGTGAGCACCGACCATACATTGTTTATTTGTGGTAGTGGTGGCGAGAGGATAATATCGATATTTTCCGGCGGTTATTCTCGTAAAACGGTTAGGGTTAAAGGCGGGTTTCCACTATACACGTTTGCCGTGTACACGAAAAATGTTCAGCTATGTCCAACAACACGGTATCATGGTTAACCGTGTGGTAACTGATCGTAAACAACCAATCACAGCAAATGATTTGTATGCACGTACTCGCATCCGTGTATAGTGGAAACCCGCCTTTAGTCGTTTTTTCCATGTCCGTATAATCTGGTTCTCGACAGTTCTATTTTTGTTTTTTCCCCATTTCAGGTGTTTGCGATTTTAGTGTTGTGCCGTTAGTAGGAATTCCGTCCTCAGTGAATCTCGTTTTATAACTTACCGTTTTCCGTCGTCCGCGAGTGCATTTTATATATTATACCGTGTAGTGTAGTGACGAAAAACGAGTGTTATCTCCTCTAGCCCACCACCTGTTTTTCGAGGATTTGGAGCCGGACTTTCCGTCAATCCGTCAAGGTAGGACGCACAAAGTAACCTATATATTATTCACTGCAGGTTCCTTGTCGGAAAAACAATTTTATACACCCGTTGTTCTAAAAATTAGTACATTATACGAGTTAACGTATCATCATAAAATGGTTAGGTACCTATAGGGTCGTATATATGTTTGGAAAGTCCGAGGATAATCTCTGTAAAAAATCACTCTTAGTATAACGATTTTAAGTTTAAAATTTTAACACATATTAATATAAATTATAATTGATACGTATAAAGTATTATCATGCGTCGTCGAGGTCTCGTCTATAGAAGGTTATATTTTATGCACAATCCTGGAGTAATTATGTAAGTTGTAACTGTGACGTCCAAGTGTCAGGTGTGGGGTAGGTATATCTTCTAAACCGCATAAACCATCAACCGTGTCACTGCGCTGCTAATCCGTAAGTCGGATAACAAACAAATCCTAACAATCCGTATGTCGATATTATGACGAACAGCAAAGTATATTAAATGTTTTTTGTGCAACAACACCCTTAAAAAAACGTATTCGCGAATTACCCTACAACGCCGCTGCTCGTTGGATAGATGATTTATCGTGATTTATTAACAATTATTAATAAAATTAAATGTTCATATTAATTATTGAATTATAATTTATAAGTTTATAACATACATAGGTAAGGGACTAAGGGTACACACTATTATTAATTCACTCAGTGGCATAACTGGATAAAAAACCAGGGGGGAAATATCATTTATTCACCATAATCAAAACCCTGACCCCCACCCTGATTTAGTCTTAAAACTCATGTTATGGTTTAGAAACAAATTGTAGGTCACAGGTAACCATATTGTTAAATATTATTAAGTACCTAGAGAGGTCATTAATAAAAGGTGCTACCTATAAGAAGTTTAAAAAGTAGGTAAGAAGTACAAATATTATATACCTACACATGTTTGGGGAACAATAAATAATAAATAAATAACCAACAAATAATGTTATTACTTCATTAACAAATAAAAGAAATAATAGGTATTGTATTTTTTGTTATTTTAGTGTTAGTTTTCTGTTACCTCCAATTCCATTTGAAACAAATTCATCAATTACTTTGTCAAAATCAATTGGCACTTCTCTTTGAATTTGTGATAATGCTAACCCGCTTAAACGCTCTTGTCCCATGCTGGTTCTTAAGTAACTTTTTAAGCGTTTTAAGCAGCAAAATGTTCTTTCACATGAGGAAGTATTTGTTGATATAGTCAAAAATATTTTTATAATTTTTGTGTAGTTTGTAAATCCTATTTGTATATCACCACAAGGCAAATATGCTATTTTATTATTGATGTTAAACTCATCATACTTTGTCTTGAACATTCGATTAAACATAGCAAGCTCAATAGTGACTTCATCAAAAACTAAGTTATATGTTTCACATACTAATTTTATTGAATTGTTTTCAGGTTTTTCACTGATAATAACATCCTTCATAGCTTGTAGTATATTAAGATCATTTTCTTTCAATCTGTCTTGTATTTCTTTTATTATAATATCTAAAACAATGCAATAGATATTAATTTTATACATATCTTGAACACTTATCATGTTTAAAGAATTAACTTGACCTCCTCCCAATTTAAGTGGAATAGTTATTTTTCTGGGAAGTTTTGGAAAGCTAATATTGTTTTTTTTTTAAAATAATTTTAGTAGGTACCTACTTATTATTCTATCTGTTCATAATATGAACCATTAAAATTAAAATGATTTAATAAGAATGCTAGAAAAAAAACTTATGTTTGAAAAATGTATTAAATATTTCAGTACTTTTATAGGAAAAAAATGTTTTAATATTATAATATTATATTAACAGTATTGTTAAGAATACTTTTTAAATGTGGATTATTGGGGGGGGGGGCAAAATTATACCTTATATATTTTATAATTTCCCCCCCCCCGCAATTACACCACTGACTTCACTAATTATCAATTGTCAAATATCAATGATTATAAATCAATCACAAAATGTGAAACATAATTCAGACACTGAAAAATTTTGAAAATTTTCTTATTGAGTTATAGTGGAATGGGAGTCCTAATAATCTTACATGTTATTATTAGAAATTATTGCAACGTGATATTTGTATTTTACGTATTTACTCCTCCGACGGCGTAAGTGCACGAAAGAAGACAGTTAAGTAAGTTTATACATTTTTAAGAATATTGGAAATAAAAAAATATTGTCAAACATAATATTATTTTGAAAATTGTGGGAAGGGTCTCCAGTATCTACCCCTGGACTGGGTTTTAGCTACTTTAAAGTCAGCACTGGATTTACGACTATAACTCACATAATGTAAAACTAAACATTTTCAAAACAGTAAAATATAATATTAATATTATGCTCAGCTGCAATAAGACCCAAACGAGAGTGCACCCCGAATTTTGAAAACTAAAAAGGATTAAGTATAGGTAACAAAAGTAATGAAACAAAAAACAAAATATAAACGTCGCGTCGACATTATACCTCAGTAAGCTCGGGGAAACGGATCGGGTAAATCGCGACGGGTGTTCTTTGCAGTCCGCGTGCCCCTTGTCTCGCGTGTTCGTACCACCACCGACATAATCTTGGTCACCCGCTGCGTTATAGCCGTGTTCTCGTCATACCGGCCGTTAATTAATAATTAATCACTCGCGGTTGGCGGCGGTCACCGCCGCCCCCGTCACCGCTCACGTTTCATACGGCACGATGATCACTGCGAGCGCGAGCCGTCCAGAAACGCGTGGCCGATGGCCGTCACCGCCGCGCCGTCGGCGTCACCGTTTCGGGCGCCCTTTTGGCCGGGGACGGACGGCCGCTCGCGCTCGGATTCGGTCGGGTCAAGCCCCCGGGTTTTTCCGTGACTCGAGCGTGGCCGGGCTGAGGGTGTGCGGCGTCGTCGCCGTCGCCAAGGTGCGCCCCCCTGTACATCCACCCACCCGCCCGCCCACTCACCCACTCACCCGCCAACGGGCAACCACTTCCCACCATCTCGTGCACCGACGATCCCGCCGACGCCGCCGTCGCCACAGCCACCGCCACCGCCGCCGTTATAGCGGTGTTGTGTAACCGCGTTGTAGTCGCTGTGCGGCACGGCCACACCGTGCACGGGGGTCTGCTCTGAAACCGCTCGGTTGTCATTGTGTCGTTACGCGTGTACCGCGAATACACGCGACTTCAACAACAACGACAACAACAACAATTAAATAATATTATTTAATTTTTACAAAACAATATTGTATAATATTTTGTTATTATTATCATAATTATTATATTTCACGCACACCATTTCAGTGCACAATCACTGCCGGTCAGTCACGTTTTTGCCCTGACGACGTGCGTGCACAATTAACGCGCGATTTTTTTCGAATTAATAACAATAACACCGTTTGTTGTTCGTACGCACGGGCACTATGCACACGTGACCATCACCGTGCTGGCGTTTCTGGCGGTCCGTTATGCGAATGTATCGCCACCGCCGCCGATTGCAGCTAATTATACGTTTACGCAACACGTTCGCTTGGCGTAGGGTGAGTGCCGTTGGCTTTTACCTTCCGAATATTAAATATTATAATGTTATTTACGTCGTCGTTGGTGACGTGCTGCGGTTGGCAGCTAAAATTAAAAAAAACGTGTGAAGATTTTTTTTTTTTACGTCTTCGTACGTGCTCGGTATACCTACCTATATGTAGGTAATAATTATAAGGAGTACCTACCTATATTTTTAAAAGTCAAGTTTAAGTTATAACTCTTTAATACAATATATTAATATAAATATTATATTTAATTCTTGAATTGGAAAAAAAATACCCCCCCCCACATGGTTTTTTTTCTTAGAGGTATTTATCATCTCATAACCATATTTTATTAATTATCAAAATAATATAATACTTGTTAAAATACAATCAGCCACACAATTTTACTATGGGGTCGTAATATTATATTATTATGCATTTTAGCGTACCTAATCATGTAAGTCACATTGTAACTGTACCTACCGCGCAAGTGTCCCATGTTGGGTATCAAAATAATATGATCTCTACAACTTGCCGGTATTATAACGATAACATCAAAGTACGTACTTACCTATATGATTTATGCGCTTTAGTGCGCCCAAAATCTAAATAATAACATGTACCTACCTACCAGCTATTACCCCATACCAACACACTGCGTCGAATTTAACGCAATTGATCACAAATCGATAAAAAAAAAAACGAAAATATGATAAAAATTAATAAAATAATAATTTATAATTTAATTTAAGTCGTTCGTGTCGCGCGTGTTGCGGACCTTATCAGCTATCATATTATATTGTTATATAATTTTTAAAAGAACTCGCGTGACCGTTACATTATCAGTCCCACAGAGAATCGTTTTACAGTTGTATACTTACTTATAATAATAATATTATTATAATGTATTGTAAGTATGGTTTATTATATTAATTTTTCGTATACCTACAGAGTTACGAAAATCGTCTATACCTATATATATATATTATATATATATATTTATCAATCCGATATCGATGACACGTCGTATCCTTGGTATAGGCGAAAACCATAACAGCACAATAACTGCTGCAGTACATTATAACGATCAAAATATGATTTTTTTTTCTGCCGTTCAAACGGTTCTCGTTTTTATCTTTTTCGCATTAGGCTTGTAATTTATTAGTTTTCGTTTTTTTTCTCGCATCAAGATTTTTTTTTCTGTGCATAATCCCAGCTGCAGTTTATATATTTTAAAATGTACATACGCAGCCCCTCTTGATGTCCACTCGTCGCGATCGCACGATAAAACGAAAATATTTAAATCGACCACGTACTACACTCACTTAGACACATTATTTGAAAGAAAAACATAAATGTCATCCCTAGAAAACAGGGTTTAATGGGATATTCCTAGACTAGCTGATATATCATTGTATTACCAAAATCGAGGACAATTTGAATATTTCGAGCCATTATTGATAATTGATTGATAGGTATCGAATTGGTGAGCAAAAGACTTATCATTTTGAAAAATTAACTTTAAGTTTTTAAGCTTAAAAACGGTTCAACTGTTTGATATGTATACTTACAGAGGTATATCTATATATTTTTTTAATTTGTATAGCTGTTTAATAGGTGCATAATATATATATATATATAATATGCATAACAATATTTAATAGTTTAAACAATTAAATGATAGATCTTGTTTAGGTAGGTACCGATTTTAATTTTGACTTTAACATTCCATTCAAATGATATTTGAAATTAATTTACGTTACAGTGAAATACCTAATGAAATACCTATGGATATGGTATGCCGTGCGTGAAGTCCTTTTTCGAAATATTTTTTTCTATACCGACATCGTACATTTTTTCGTGGGATTTTAAAGCATAACAACTATGGAACTAGTAATAGAGGCATTAAATGTCTCTCTATTCTGATTTGATTTTCCAGAAAGTTATTTAGTGTAAGCACTGGTATGTAATGTGATATGCGACAAAACACACGAGCTTTTAGAGATAATATATATATTATATTGTGTTTTAAACTATAAAAAAGCAAAATCGTTTATTTTGAATGTTGTGCATACCTATAAATAAACTCGATTTATTGAAGAATAGTATCTGAACTATAAAACTAAACAAACCCAATAGATGGGCACTTGATGTATAATAATACGATGTAGTTAATAGTTACATATTTATGATAAATAGGTATATGTCAGCGATTAATGATAACTATTATTGAATCGGTAAAATACGATTATTAGAATGGAAATAAAAACGAATAAATGTATGTCGTATGTGTTTGATCGAAGTAAAGTAAATAGTAAATAATATGAAAAATGTAAATAAATTATAGTTTATACTTCTCAAGTTTATAAAACAATGGGTACTGCAGGTCTAACGTGCGATCTACTGCGGTTACTATAGTTATATTGATCTGTCGTCACTTAAACGTGCGATTTACAAAAATTTTAATCTTCACCTGTATTTCTTTTTTCTTTTAAAAACTGAATACACGTATAGTTGTTTCGTGTAGGTGTCATAATTTGCCTGTATAAATGTCCAATTTAGTGTTATACTCTTATCTAAAAAAATAATAACGAAATCGCACAAGTACGAGAATAATAAATTCACAATAATATAATTTTATCCTATCTGAACGTACCGCGACCACAACAATAGTTGCGGTTAAACTAAAGTCAAATTCCGTATTAACGTGTGACAAAACTTTTATTAGCGGATACCTACTTACCTATAATATTTGACTCTATATAAGACCTTTACTTAAACGTGCAATATTTTATAATAATAGTAGTTTCGATAAAGTTGTGTACCTACAACGGTAAATTGGTATATCTGTAGATCACACTCATATTATAGAATACCAACTGTAGATCACAATAATATGTTAGACCTGCTGAAATAATTTAAATACTAATTAATATAATATAGAATACAAAGGTTAGGTTTGTGATAAAAACAAGTATAATATTAAAAAGGGATATTTTTACTTTTAGTAACCTATATAGTGAAAACGGGTTTAAAGTAAAAGATTTTTTTTTTTGAAAATGTACTTTTATAATTTATTAATGCTTAAAAATATGAAACTAAATTGAATATATAATCAGGTAGGTAGGTAATTAAAAAATAATCTTTAAACTTGCCTTAATTTATCCTAAAACAGGATTTACATTTATAATATAAATACTACGATTTACGAGTATGATGAAAGTCTAGGTTAATTGGTTAGGATATATATATATGTAAGTACCCTAATAAGTTTATCATACATATTTTAATATTTTAACTGTCTGGCATGCAATTGATATATTATTATAAAATATAAGATTTATATAAGTGATTTTATAAACATGTTTAATTTTTGTGTAAAAAAATTAAACTTTTGATAAGAAAATGTAACTGTTTATCATTTAATAAATAGCATAGTTTTCAATTTTATTTAGATAATGTTCTAATAAGTATTTAAATTGCTACATTCAATGCCCACTAGCATACATTTCTGACGGAGTATAATAATATTTATATATTGTGTGTCAATCATAATATCAGTTGACGCAATGCAGTTGCAACACTGACAATATGTCAGTCGATATGTCTTCAAATATAATATAAAACTATAAGTTAAACCTACGGAAAAAAATATTAACATTTTAACCATTGAACATTATTTGTATGTAATTGGATTTTTAATATTTTAATTTCTACATATTACAATAATACGATAAATTATAAATATCAGAGAATCTTGTATTTGTATCAGCATACCTATTATTATATTTAAATAGGTATAACTCAAGGAAATAAAATATAGCAGAGTATAAGCATAGAAATTTAAACTTTTCAATATACATAATCATAAGTATTTAACAATATATTATATCCTAATTTATAATACCACTTTTATACTTAAATTGATTTTTGTATAGAATCCTTTTTTTCAAAAACGATAATAATAATATAACTATTTTCAAAACTAATCAGCAATGGTCTATCGTCGGAATAATAACTATTACTGACCTTTATTTTGTTTCAGAATAAATTATTTACTATGATGGTGTATTTCAAAATAATATTGTTGTGATCTATAATATTACGTACCTACTTAAATAATGATTATTCATTTGTTTATTCCATCAAAGATATCTCAGTTCTGCTATTTAAAGTTTTGTATTTTTATAGCTAAGTGTTGATTTTAATATAATAATATTATTATCATTCTATAACCTACAGGCCCCTAAATTGAATGCACTAAAAACTCTGAAGATTACCTACAACTATTATAGATAATTTACAATTCTTAACATCTATTTTAAATATATACTATAATATAGGTCACTATATAAATATATATCGTAAACACATGAATATACTATATATTATACACTGATTACTGATTACTGAATTATACTCATGTATATTTATTATTATAATTTTGGAATTTGTGCATAAGTTACTATTCTTAAGTCTTCAGGGATTAAATTCGAGTACGGCAAAACGTAATATATTACGGCCAAAGCAAGTCATACTTCCAACAAAAATTAAGAACATGGGTTAGGTTCAGACATTTTGAGTGGAAATTGTCGGCGTGTATGATAGGTACACATATTCTCTAAAATGAAATAGTTCATAACTTCTCAATGGATTGGATAAAACATAACCTAAATACGCGTATGATGGTTAAGAACATCACAAACGATCGGTGTTGATTTGGTTTGAACATTTTGAGTGTGTGTTTCAGAGATATTATATTGACTGACCTAAATATCATAGTAATATATAGAGTACATATTCTAAAGAAATAAAAAACTAAAGAAAAAATCACTAAAAAAAAAAACAATAAAATTGTCTAAATTTTCCAAAAATCATTAAAAATGGGTTTTTTTTTTTAAAAAAATTTGAAAAAATGAAACTTAAAAGCAAAAAAAAGTACCCAAAATGCTCAAAAAAGCATTAATACCTATACAAAAAACGCAAAAAAGCAAAATAAAATGTCGTGCATTTTATTCTTAGTAGTGTAAATCGAATTTGTAGCTGAAATAGCTTCGTTTTAGATCAATAGAAAAAAAAGCAAATGCCTTCAATATCCGTACTCTAGTAATATATCATTTGGGCAATAATAAAAATACGATAAGAGGTGTTATATCATTATGTATAATATTTATATTGTTTTTGTTATTTGTATTCCGTTACTCTGCTTTGGGTACATATTTATTATTATTTCAATCGTTTTTAAATGGACGAAAACTGTTGTCAGTATAATATTGTGATTGTTTGATGAAAATATGTCTCATATTTGTTTTGTATAGTATTAATATATATAGTATGGTACTAGGTTGGTATTACTATGTGTTTCGTTTATATAAAATATTATGCATATATTTTTAAAATTTTATCCTATATAAGGGTAAACTCGAGTTGATGCGTTAATACATAATGTACATTATGAAAAACAAGGTATCTAGGCTAATTAAATGTTGATTCATTTAAATTTATATTTTCACAAATTTGATTTGTTTATAATTTTAATAATTTTGATAGTTCATTATTTTTTAATGTAAACTATTATTTAAAACACATTTTTACAATTAAAAACTGTTAATACTTGGTCTAGTGAGATTGATTAATTATTGTTGAATAATTGCATTAGCAGGAAGATGTTTTATTGTTTAAATTGGTAAACCTAGGTTAAGCTGATTGTTAACAATTGAGACTTGTATAATTGTTTCAAATATTTTGATTTAACTATATTTCATGTAGAACTAAATAATACTATACATTTAAGTAATTATTGTAAACTAAAATAAGCATTTATAGTGAGAGTACCTAAATACATTACTTAGGTACGTTTATATACGTTATCTGATTTATATACAAGCAAGTAAGTTAAATTTAGTTTTAAATTTCATCTCGGTTTTGACACGTGATTGAAATGATCGATGCCTATCGTTTTTCACCCTTTATAGGTATTAAACATTAATCCTTAATTATCAACACGAACATTTAAATGAGCCTTTACTCTTAATGTGCTTATAAACTTAGTTGCAAACTATGTCGGTAGGTAACTATATAGGTAACAGTATACTGTTAAAAAATTATTTGAGAACTTTCTGTAACTAAAATTAACACCTCGAGTCATGTTCTTTTGAAACAGTTTCTACGGGATAGTAACAATTTCTCTAGTATGCATAAAACTTTATCGTAGATTAGTCTAAATAAACCTAATAACTTATAGAAGGATAGTAATTTATGGAAAGTTCATTTTTTTTATCTGATGAATTTTTTATACAATTCATAATCAAATATAGGCGCTGCATCAGTATAGACAGATTAATAAAAATGGATTTTTAAATACCAAATTTTAAAAGTAAAATATGATAGGTATACCGAAATGAAAAAGTTTTTTTTTGTTTTACCTAGTGGAATGAAAAAATATATTGGTTTTACTGTGATGTGGAAGTATTTCTGAGTAGTCTTACTTCTACCTATACAGTTTTCGTTCCTTATTGGAGTAATTTTGGGACCAGATCATTTGGGTTCATTAACTGAATGGGTCAATAAGTTGAAAGATTCAAAAATAAATTGAAAAACGTATGGAGATCTGAAGATGTATTAATGAAAAAAGATAAATACAATTATTAGGCTATGTAAATTTATAAACACCTTATCATTATTATTTATTTATTTGTTATATTATGTTTTTCATTATATTCATTAAATTCTACCTAATACATATTTTAGAATTGGTGTTAAATCAATAAAGATATTGATTGACAAAAATATAACTTAGGTACTATTTTTTGAGACAAATCCGTTCAGATTAGATGGAATTTTCCTTTCATCTGTCACCTCCATAACCATTTACTCGTAAGCTAATGTTCACTGGATACGTTTTTGTTTTTTTGTTATTTGTCTAATTATATATTTTAATTGACCCCATTAACCGGTGTAGTTAGTCCTGCAAACAGTTGAATTATTATTTTTTATGTTAGTGTACGTCAATACGTGCAAATCAGAATTAGTCTGTTTAAGCCTAATCGGCGAATGAATCATATATTATACGAGAGCCCAATGATAGCACTGAGCAGTAATTTGATCTAAGAGTTTTTAAATATGGAAATTGTTCAATATTATAATATAAGTACCTATACAAAATTATTAACCCAATAATTGATAATTTTTGAATATCTTAAATAGATTATATGTAATTGCGGGGCATATGAAGACGCAGAACAGTTTTCGAAATAACATTTTTCACATTAAAAACTTTTTTAGTAGCAATAAAATTTGGTTTGCAGTTGATAAAATAACTTTGAACAATAATGTATTTAAGACGTAAAATATCGAATTCTATTGCTTTCAAATATCATCCAACAATAGGACATAGCTGGTACTTCTAGTCTTCATAAATATATTATAGAATAATTGATATCAGTATTTATTTAACAGAGTTTGGGTTTAATTTTATTGCAGCATAAAACATTTTATGGGCTAAAAAGTAAAAACAAATTATACAGTTTTCAAGATGTACAAATTTCAACTGAAATTTATTACTAAACAACCTACTAAAGATATATAATTCAAAATAATTTTAATATTATAAAGACATTTTCATGACAATAATATACAACTTTGAAGCTTTAAAATATTTTAGTTAACTGAAATAATAAGACTATAAGAGCAAGTTTTTACAAGTTTTAAGCACAAGTTACAAAGTAAATCATAAAATATTCAATTATTATTTATATTTTGATATTATTTATAAATTATAACACTAGTTTCGTTTATAATTCATTAAACTGTATTTATATTTTTATGATAAATTTTGTAGCTTAACATTAAATTAACATTAATATAAAAGTTGTAATTTAATAGATTTTTATTTCATAAGTAACTTATGGAATTATTTAAATTATTTTTTATTCAAACACTAAAGGGGAATTCATTCCTTTATCGCTTTTTCACAACCAGAAACACCAAAAGCATCTTAATTAATTTTTACTCCAATACAATCGATATCTCTTACGTCAAATCTTCCCCCTCTTTTTCCGTTTATTACTCCATTTAGTTTAAATATGCTGAGTCGACTATTTTTTTCTTTTTTAAGAATCCAAATAAAAAGACGATGGTTTTTAAATTGAAAAGTGAGGAAACACATTAATCAACGGATGTAAAAATCTGCAGTAAAATACCAGATGGAAAAAAATGTCAGTAAAATAAATAAAATAGAGTGTCAAACAACAGTTGTGTAGTAATTTAAGCACCGAGTGCTACGTATTGTATTCAATTTAAAATGTTTTTATGTTATCAAAAGTTAACTTTAAAAAAAAAATTAATTGTATTTCAAATTGCATCAAAATAGCTGTTTATGTATTCCTTTTATATTGTTCGTTATTTTATCAACACATAGGTAGTAGGTGAATAGTTTAATAATATATCCTTAGTATAATTTACAGCCATCATACTAGGCTATAAAACAAAATTCATTTTTTCTTTTATATTCTGAATATTGAGGTACTCAATAACATCGAGTACCTACCTACGTAGTTATTAATTATTATACTAGCCATAATCGTTCAAAATTTAATCTATTGTAGGTAACGATAAAGTGAAGAACCTATTGTTTTTTCACACAAACTTTTACATTTTCACTTCGTTTTTTAAACTTTAAATGATTTTATAAGGAAGAGTAGTTAATGGATTAATATTTTAATATTTTCCAGTTATTACGTACAAACCAAACTAAAATTTTAAAACGAATTCTAGAATAATAGGATCTTAGAAAAAAAAATTGTCTCTTTATATAGGTACCAAATATTTGTTGTTGACATGGTATCACAATTTATGTATACATTTTAATTAATTAATTAATTTTTTTTTACTTTTTTGACCTATTTTAGATATTAAATTAATTTTTTTTTTTAAATATTTTTATTAATGTAAATTTTCAATGTAGTGTCACGGGAAAAAAATACATTTTTTATTTATATATTGCTATATTAGTTCTTTCTATGATTCACTCTGTAGTATCAATTATTACTAAGTATTTACTACATATTATAATAAAATATAAATCGTTTTCAATAAAATACCTACGTTTTTAATTTGGTAAGAAAAAAAATTGCTTTTCGATAATATATAAATATAAGATGTTAGGTAGGAAGGACGGAAGGTATATAATGTAAGCATATAAAATCAAACGTCAGTTACATAACTTCAACTTATTTAGAATTTGAGAAATTTCCCATGGGTTAGAAGTTGGAACTCCCAACAAGAAAATAAATTGAACTAAAATATACACTAAACAAATACCAACTACCAATTGGAGTTGTTATTTGTTTGCACTTGTACTTGTTTATATATAATATATATAATGAAATATTGATGAACGGTTTTTGTTTATAAACAAACATTCAATTTAAATATCGTCACTAAAATTGAATGTAGTTTTAAATAGTTATTGCTTTACTTATTTGACACGAGTTAAACAGAACATCAATACGTTATTAAAATAAAACTATCAAAAATAAACGTTATATTTTAATAATGGGTATTATAATGGGTAGGGTATGGTAAATATACATTTTTGTTAAGAGATTCACCATGCATGCTCATCTACATTTTCTCCTTTAACTACCTATGCATTTATTCAAAGATACATTTTTGAACATTTTATGTACATGTTTATGGCTATTTCGATAATATAAGAAATAAGTACATTGCCTAAGGAATTTTTAGTACCATTATTTGTTACTCAATGACTAAAATGAGTAAAATGTGTAGTTTTTTTATTTATTGCAACATTGCCATGGCTTATTAGACATTTTTATAATTATAAACATCGCCTAGAAATTCTGTAAATTATTTAAACCATTTCAAGGTATGTTAAGTATATACCTAATAATTTTTATAAACGTTTCTTACATTTTTATATTATTATCAACTTAAATAAAATAGAATCTGGGCTCAACTGGCTCGTCCAGTGCACTCCTATGTGTGTACGTATTATAAATTGGTATGGTACAAAAGGAAATAACTCTTCTGGAAGCAGCGGGTTTAGATAGTATAACTATCATCGGACCACAGGGATTTCGAAAATGTAATTGTAAAATGAAATGTAAGAATAATAAGTGTACCTGTCGTGCTAGTAATAAAATATGCAACTAAAAAATTTAATGCCACAGTACTTTGCCGTGTGAAAATATTATTTGAATTATTTTGTTCGTATTAAAAAAATGTGGTCCTTTATCATCACATTGCCTGAAGAACATCAGTCATGGATAATAATGTCTAGTCAATATGTTCATATTTTTTAGATAGTTTAGTTTAATTTCCAACATTTAGGCATTTTCAAAATTACTTGGAAATAATATTAATTCTTCATTTTAAGCAAAATCAAGTGAATCAAATAAGGAGAGCGTGAGTGTTCTTGGAGAATTGCCATGTACATTTACATTATATTACCTGAGTATAGGTACCTGGTACCTTATAAATTCCTATAAAGGGTATTACTTTATTTGATATCTTCGAATTAAATAGAAGTTACTTAATCTATTATAATAATGAGCTTGAATTGTATTTATGAAGTAAAATATAAAAACCAAAATTAAATAAACTGTTCAATCGTTAACAAGAAGAATATTGTGTTTTTTTTTTTTATTACATCCAATGTCGTTTATGAAATATAGGGTAGTTTGTTCTTTAAATAAACGTTTTCGATCTTTTGTTTAATGCTTTTACAATTATTACTCTCGTGACCCGAATGACAATTTAAAAATTTGGAATGGTCTAAAAACATAGTTAGTAATCCTTGAAAAATATAAAGATAAAATATATTTTATTGATGGATATTATTTACAAAAAAATAATTTGGGAATATTTCATATATTTCAATATTTGTATATCTTAATACATTTAAATGTTTAAATTATATTTATGTAAATAAATTGGTACCTATTATTTTGTGTTAAACTAACTCAGCAAATATTATATTATGATTCGAGTTATAATTCATGAATAATTAAATATTATTCGAATTTAAACGGACTTTTAAATAGTTTCCATCAATAAAATAATCCACAAATATCATGTAAATTGTATTATATGAATGCATAATCTTATTGAATAATACTTGACAAATTGTGTATTAATATTTTTTACACAATATTGTATTACTTAATATTAATAAATTCAATTTGGATTTACTTTATTTTTATTATTATTTTTAAATTATAATTTTGCATGATTAATATACAAAATACTGGTTAATGATCACTATATAAATCACTAATTTTCGTGGTTCACCGGGGTGAATATATTATCATACTTATTAGTATATTAATAATTAACCCAACCAAAAATCTAGTACACGATATCATAGTTTTAGTTACTTTATGTATAATATTGTGCATTGTACAATTGTGTAATTTAATCCAATATATTACATTTTTTATGTCACAAAAATGTTCTCAACATTAATACCACTATCAAAATTATTAAATTTAAATTAAAAAAGTGTTGTGTCAGATTTTGGCTCACTTCTCGTACTTTGGACATGGATGGTATTATTTTTTTGTGATATTAAATTTAAAAATGTGGTCTGCTGTACAATAGGTTACAAGTGGGGCACTGTGTAATGGATGGTATTAAATTTGAATTCAATTATATAATATATATCATTGTATAAGAAAAACGATTCTGAGAGGAGACGGTATGTCAGTCTAGGTATAAGACATATTATATACATATATATGTTATTAAAAAAAAAAATGACTCATAATAGGTACCTATACTAAAGTCCAAATTAATCATATCACAATATCCATTAAGTACTTACAACGAGTTATACATCAACAACAAACCCTGATACTATCATAGATATATAATAGTGTACTTTAAAAGTTTCAAGTACCCATGCATAATATTATACAATCACAATAAAATAACTAAAATAGTTATTCTAGGTTTTTTATTATGTAATTTCGTCCAAATTTTAACTTAAAATGGCTATAATAATAAACAATGCTTATACATTTTTTAGATTTTTTGCTAACAGAATTAAGTACTTATGTCAAATCTTGTTTTAAATTTTCAAACCTTAGATATAAAAATTGAACATTTTATACATTTTTAACCACAAAATAATTATTCAATTTTAAATTTGATATATTTTGTCAAAATTTGATCTTTAAAGGCTTATAAAAAAAATTTTGTAAATGTATTTTTATACTTTTCAACTGATATTGTAACAATATATTAGGATTTAGGATTTGTATTAAATTTTTACACTTTTTAGCTCAACAGATAAAATTTTATTGATATTTATAGAAAAAAAAAGCAAAATAAATTGAAAACTGAAAATGTCCGTAAACAGCTCAAAAATTGTTAAAATATTTTCAAAATTGTAAGGTGTATAGATGCTAATATAAATATTCAGTGAAATTTTCATGTATCTACAGTTGTTCGTTTTTGAATTGCACAAAATAAAGAAATCGCTACATGAGAAATCGAGTGAATATCCAATGTTGTAAAAATTTGAATTTCAAACGCTCATAAAAATTTAATTTGACTGTCCGGTAGAGATTTTTTTATTGATAAAGGTAGATAATCTTATAAGGAATCTTGTGTTTCATTTTCAAATCTTAGATTTAAAAAGAAAAATTTTTACGAATTCTTAACTCAAAATAATTTGCTAATTTTCGTGATTTTTCCATATTTAGTCAATTTTTGAACTTTAAATACTTATAAAAAAAACTGTGACTAAGGATTTTTAATATTTTTCATCTGCTTTTGAAACAATTTACTTTTAATATTTACTTATGCACCTACCGATATTATTGTACTAGGAGCCTTCTATTAAATTTTCAAGCTTTCTTAACCAACAAATATTTTATTGATATTATTAGAAAAAAACTAAAATAAAATGGAAAATTAAAATGTCCCTAAACAGTTCAAAATATTTTGAAAATGTTATCGTGTATAGAAAGTGCAAATATAAACAACCAGTGAAAATTTCATGTATCTACTGCCACTTGTTTTAAAGTTACACCAAAATCAAATTCAATTATGTGAAAAATCAATTTTGCTTAAAAATTCCCGTTTTTCCTTAATTTTTCTTTTGTTTTTCTTGGTGCTTTTGAAAATTACTGGAAATTTTAAATTTTGACCTCCTCAATGCACCAACAATATTCAATTTCCCATCGAACAAGATTCTGAAGTTGAAAATCGAAGCATTATTTCGACTAATTATCGTGTACACAAACACGCAAAAAAACAAAACAAATCATTGTAAGACCAATACATTCATCGTTCCACTCAGAATCAAAAATTTTAATAAATCAATCACGGGAATCGAACATTTTTAATTATTGTGATTGGTGCTCAGTTATAAAGGTTTTTGCAGATTATAGATTTTTTGACGATGTCGTTAGATTTTTCATACACTTAAAGAAACTAAGAGAAATTCGAAAAATTATCTGTTCAAAAGTATCATGTTATCATGAGTATCATATCAAGTATCATGAGTTTTGACCACAATATTGTTTAAAGAGAAATAAAAAGCATCTGTGTAAAACCAATACATCTTTTGTTTAATTTAGAATGACAGAAGTCTAAAATGATTGTTTCAATTTTAGAAAATGTATTGTAAAATTTATACATTTAAATATTTTTTTTTTGAACTTGAAAAAGTCTTTTATACATTTTACAATGTATCTATACAAAAAAAAAATCATTTTAATGTGTAGGTATAGTGAATGACTCATGAGTCATGACATTTTTCAAGTGACGGTCGATTGAGATTACAAAAACTCCATTGATACACCAATAAAAACACTATTTAACTTTATGAAGCATCTGCAGTAAGTACGTATATACTATACATATAAGGGACTGTAACTAATATTAAAAAAAAAATTCTTGATTGCAAAAATTAAAAATGTTATTGGAGCTCTGAGGAAATTGAAGTCCAATGTGTACCTACGTATAGGTAATAGTTTTGGAGTAAAACGAGACTATAATTTAAAAATAATTCTTTAGACTGGTTAACTAGACCAACATAATATTATTATTTTGATGGTAATATAAAAAATATTCATATACCCACATGGTAAATGGAAATTGTGCTTAAAGTATTAGTCAACAAATATATTGACTAGAATAGTATTAATAATTCACCATACCTATAACGTAAATATTTTTAAAGATTGTGAAAAAAAATAATAAGAAACACTGTTTAGTTAATACTTTAGAGGTTTCCCCAGCATTATCGTCAATTTTTTTAATTTATTGCAAAATGAATCTGACTAATAGATCAATGACTTTACGGGACTACAAAATTCTAAGGAATATTTTATAGGTAACTTCATATGCATTCAATGGTTAGCTATGTCGTCAGGTTAGTTGTGAATGATCATTAGAATGAGCATATAGATATAGTAAACTTAAAGTGGACATTTTTTACCCATTTACATGCTTAACTATTTACTTTGTGTCTGCAATCACAAAAAAAAAATTATCTTCCACTCGAACAGATGATACTAATATCCATAGTACGTTACACATACCTACTCAGATTTTAATTCGAAAAATATTCGAATTCTCCGTAATATTGATAAGGCAACGGCCCTGGAGCATATTTTTTTAAAATTATTTCTAGTTGATTAAATATACTCTATAGTCTATACAGACATTTTTGAATGTTTTAACCATGTATCATTCAAAGTACAAAAATAAAAAATGTGGTGACCAGTTGGTCATTATTTCACATATGCTAAGGATTTTAAACATTTTCTCAAAATGAAAAGCAGGATAATCATTGAGTGTCATTGTGACCCACTTTTGAAAGTGTAGAATAAGAATAAAACTTAAAAATAAGAAGTTATTTACTAAAACTAAGATAGTCACAAGGTCTTTTAAAAGCTCTCACCCTGATGAGTCACATTTTTTAAAGCTTGACACTAAGTATATTATGCAATAATGCACATTATTAAAATAAAACAAAATTTCATAAACGTATTTTTAAATTTAGTTACGAAAATTGAAAAATTAAAAATAATGAAAAATCTATTTAGTCCATCTAGGTTTTAGAGTACCTAACTAGTTATATTTATCTAGCTTATCCAGAGTAACTAATTAAATTTATAAATTCACTTGGGAATTGTAAGAATGATAATACATTTATTTTGCGGCGTGATTGTTAATTAAATAATAATTTGAAACTGTAGATCATATATATTAACGTTGCTAAACCTTCGAATGAGAATGCTACTGGACTACTTGATGTAATTAAGTTTCTTAATTTGTTAAAGTATTCGAAACTTAGAGTTTCATGTTCCAATTCAGAGTTGTAGACTTTTGATCATTGGCTTAGTTAATTTTGATCAGTTAACAATTTATTGAAACGTTCGCAAAGGCTCATTGAATATTTTAATAGTTTAGCTATTATAATATACACGTTTGAAGCAATAAAATAGTGACGGATGACCATCGTAATATTATAATGTCTTGTCGAGCAAGAAGTATGTAAACAGACAACAGTAATCAAACTATTTGAAATGACCTACTGGCTGTTACTATTATAGGATTGACAAAATGTTCATTCTATTCTCCAAGCTTATATCGATAGATCTTATTATTAATTGTAAAGACATATCTCAAACTTAAGTGTGAAAATACAATCAAGTTGATGACAATATATAAATATATTTACGTTGTTGAGCAGCCCGTGGGTCTTGTATTGTACTGAGTACCTACACAATTACTAATTTATTGGTATTTACCCTTGCCTGTCTTATATTACTAAGTAAATTCACTTTTATATCGATTCTCAAGAGATATAATATTAATTGATTATATACAGTGGCGCAACTACGGGGGTGCTAGGGGGTGCTTAAGCACCCCCAACTTTAATTTAAGCACCCTCAAGTTCCATGCCTTTGTAATTTCAAATATCCAAAGTTTTAACAATAATTTAGATAATTTTATTTTTTAAGATTTTATAAGTAGTATACTATCAGACATTAGTTATTTTTATTCTTGACATTTATCTTGCGTACATGATACGTATCATCATTTATATTACAATTTACAGTAGGTATATTATTACCAATGCTCGAATTGGGAATTATTAAGTAGAGGAGCTCAATCCAGCAATTTATAACCTGCGTTCCAAGAGCAAAATTACTCAATGCAGACCCGTGGGGGGGGGGGGGCAAGCACCCCATAACCCCTTTCACCAATTCTTCATTTTTCAATCCTACATTTCACTTTGGTTACAACATTTTAACTTTATTCTATTCCAAATTTCCAAATATAATATATTTAACTATATGTATGTAAGTGAATATGGATTCATATTTAATATTCATCTTATATTTTGAAATTTTTATTGATATAACTAATACTTACATATTACGGTAAGACATAAAAGAAATATAATTATCAGTGATAATATCTTAATAAATAATAACTATAATTTGTGCTCCAGACGCATACCTATGTCAATTGTGGACACTAGTCCACAGATATTCGATAATGCAATAGCTTATTGTAGCCTGTAGGTATACATAATATCTGCAAACTACTAAACTGGCAAAAAAAAAGCTTGATATAATACAAACTATAATAAAAAAAATTGGCAAGGCATTAGGAAGTCTAAACCAGTGGTACTCAATCGGTGGGTCGCTACCAAATCTTGGGTCGCGTAACCTATAAAAATGGGTCGTGGCAGGTCTTTTTTGTTATAAAAATAAATAAATTTATACAATAATTGTTACAGTAGATATAATGACAGTTAAAATGTCTACAGACATAGATAATCAATAAATAAATTGAGATACCAAACTTAAAAAAAAAGATTATTGAAACTGTTTTGGAAATGTTTTGGGCACACTTATGCACGGTAAATTACGAAAAACTAGCAGCTAAAGTATTTTTTCTTTCATGGTCTACAAAGTTGACACGAGTCTTGATGAAAAATATTTTTATATTAAAAAATGTTAAATCCATTAGGTTTGCATATCTTTGACAACAATTTAGATCCACTCCAAATTTTAATAAGTTGTTCAGTTAATCAGTTGTTAATAGATTTTCGTAGTGGCTATCTAACGTTTTACAATACGTATCTAATGTATATTTGGACTTTAAAATGTTTTGGTCGCTATATTATAATATAAAATCTTGGTTTAGATGATAATTTTATATTTTTACAATTATGTTGAATTAATTTCATGATATTTATGTAAAGTTTTAGAACTGAGAGAAATAGAATAAACATATATGTATATATATTTATACAATTAAGATTGGCCTTTGACGAAATTTGATTGATTTTTATTAAAATATATTTAAAAAATTAGAATTGATAAACAATATACTAAGCGTCTAAGCACTAACAATCAAATCATATGATGTGAAACAATAGTTTTAG
The DNA here is from genome assembly GCA_949089665.1 of Macrosiphum euphorbiae. Classification (NCBI taxonomy): domain Eukaryota; kingdom Metazoa; phylum Arthropoda; class Insecta; order Hemiptera; family Aphididae; genus Macrosiphum; species Macrosiphum euphorbiae. The sequence goes on along the minus strand of CARXXK010000001.1, from coordinate 14,674,551 downwards.
AACCTTGTAAGTTGTCGTGGTCATTATCTCTTTTCAACGTTTGCGAGATCATGACAGACTAGCAGTCAACAACAGGCTTCTCAGAGTGCCTTCTCGCACGTCAGCGTAGATCGATAAGTAGTACCAAGTTTTGTCGTATCGATAGTCAACGTGTTGTATGTAAAAGTTTTTAATAATAGAATTTTTACGATTTTAACCTAAACATGTGTTATGATTAATATTATACAAATCGTCAAATATCTAATAGGCTAAACAGTCATATTTTGAACATTGTTTGTCCTAAATTGTGTAAGTAATAATTTTTTTTTGTCAGTAAAATTGTATAATAGTTTTAATTGCATTGTTTTTAATTTTCACACTTAGTTTACGCTTTAAAAAAAAATTTATAAATTTAATAGCTTCTTATAAAATGTTATGAAACAATCATTGTTCACTCATTGATGTTTAAATAACTGTTAAATACCTATAGGTACTTAGTTATGTGATCCGTTAGACTCCAATTAAAGTAACTCTTGGCGCAAGTGCTCATGGTTACAATTTTTAACTATGAATTAAGTTTTTCTTTTATATAAATTATTGTTGTACATTTTCATGCATTCGTGAGTACTATTTTGTTAGAAAAGTTAGTAATATTGCAATAATCATCAGGCTGACCTAAAGTAATGGATTTTGACTAGAAAATAGAAATCAGAATTTTGATATAGGACTTGGAATATAAGTTGACTTGATCAATCAGAAGATGCTGTAAACTTAGTTAAATAAGTTGAGAATTGTAAATTCTGAGTATTAGCTCTTCAAGGAATAAATAAGGAGCCAGAAAGGTTTAATAAGGAATACAACAAATTTTTCCGGGCATTGTGATAACTGTAGATTAAGAAGTGACAGCTTATCTGTGCAAAAAATGAGTGCTTGCAATAAAGGACTTAAAGTCAATTTCTAGAATGGCAGTAATAGAATCAATTGTTCAAAATTTCATTTTTTAATGCATATGCTCCGGTGTAAGTAAAAGATGATGAAGAAAGAGAAGAGTTCTTTTAGCTGTCAGATAAACTAACTTGGAGAAAAGTTGTAAATTCCTAAGGTATATATGTACATTTTATTAGGGGATCTTTACGCTAATACTGGCAAAGTAGAATGTATTTCAGGACAACTTTAATAGGTAAACATACCTTACATGAGATTTCAAAAAATAATGGGTATAGACTAATAGTTTTAGCTACCTAAGTATATTGAAAGGATTAATGATAAAATCACGATGTTTTCGCATTAAGGAGTGTATAAATAAGGCAGCAAGAGATCTCCAGATGGCTACTATGTCAACCGGAAGCTTTTAAACTTTTCACACAAAATTAATGAAAGAGGACAAAGAATATCATCACCTATCATCCAACAATCATGATGTGGAATGATTATGGTCAAGACTATGAAGTGATATAAAATACAGTAAAGAAAACAGTAGGTGAGTAATTGGCGAATAAAATGATATTGGCCTCACCAAATATTATGGGAGGATGCATTGTAGCGCCGAAAACTTGAAAGAGAAAATTAACTAAAGAACGAGTTTCAAAACGAAGAAAAATATACTCGATTCAAAGTGAAACAAAGAGGAACAAGTAAACTCATGAGAAATTCTGCGAGAAAACAAAATATACAGCCAGAATGCAGGACACAGTAAGGAGTGCCAAACAAAATTAAAAAAATGATAAGACCAGAGATATATGTCAAGGTAAATACCCTGATTTAGGATTTTAAGTCAAACAAATAATGTCCAAGAAACGAAAACGAAACCTTAATAATGAATAAACTATAAAGACGATCTAGCCAATAAATGAACAAATTACTTTCGACATTTTGTTAAACCATGAGGAACCTCGGAATCGTTTTTACATTTAGGATAGAGATCACAATATACAAAAGTACTCTAATTCAAAACTAGAGAAAATTATGAAGCAATTAAAACCTCAAAAATCACAAGGTGAATATGTAAATTTTAATAAAATATAATTTTCCCTTATCCCTATAAATCCATAATAGTATTTCATAAATTGTTTTAAAATTATTACCAAGAATAAAACAAAACATACATAGCCAGAAAACCATTCAAATAATGAAATAATTTCATATATTTATTATGTTTGTGTGTAGGTATGTAAGTAGAATACATTTTGGTACCTAGGTAAATTTATCGACTCGTTAGAGGTAGAGTACATACAGTGGTTATATTATTTATTACTCTGTGGAATAAATACCTACACACAAGTTGTCTAATTATATTTAACTTTCAGTTGGTAGATATGTTTATGATACATATATAATACATTATATATACACGTGTGACGTCTGTAACGTGTATAATAATACGATCTTATGAAAGTTATAAGTCATCCATATAAAAATGATCACTTTAGTGTGAAATTCGTAGAACTTATATAAAACATGCCAAACAGAATAAACGGGATGATCATTTTTTTTACGAATAATATTATATTACTTTATTCTTACTACGTACACAGTGGTCATGGTAAAGTCTAATTTTTAGTCGCATAAAAACTTAATACAAAGCACATTAGCAGGATTTAACTAAACGCATTTTCCGTGTTTAAACGCCATCTTTAAACATTCTTTGATCCTCAAACATCTTCACAATTTGCGTTGATGTGTTATACACTTTTAAAATGATACCTAAATAAATGTAATTTTCGAAAACTCGGAGAAATGTTAACAACAGCCATATTATATTCTTAGTAAAGTATTGAATATGAATAAAAAGTTGTCTAGGTGTCTCGGATTTTTAGCTGTATTGACCAAAGTTCCATTTTCCACATCCGAGGAAAAAAAATAATATTGTTACCATAGAATCAATAAGTCATTATAATGAAAATGTAGGTACCAGTATTACATTTCTCAGAAGAATAATCATTTTATTAAAATTTATAGTTTCAAGATACAAATTCATAATAAGAATAATCGACTAAGTACAAGTTAACAAACGTTCTACTTTATAGAATGTATTAATTTCGATATTAATGATTTGATAATTTTTTTAATGATATTCCAAATATTACTAGAATTTGATTAATATACACGAAAACTTATTGTTTTAACTTAAAAAATAAAATATTTTTACATTTCTATACCTATCCCATCCCATTACCTCTTCCTTAAACCTTATCGATATTTACTTTTTTATTATTGTGACTCATTACTCATATAGGAATATATTATTACGATTGGATTCTTTAAAGTTACGTTACAACTATTATTTCTGTTTATTTTCAATAAGGTGTCCGCCATCATATAAATAAATTAAAAGCTTAGCTATAGTATACTAGTAACTAGTATATTTAGTGCTGTGACGACTTAATTTTTCAGTAAACAATTGTTTACTATAGTTATTAGTAGATAGGTACTTGAAAGTTGACATAAAAAACCAAACATAATATAATAATAGATTTATAATCAGAATTATATTACATTTTTAAAATAAAATAAAACTATTACTTATGATGTTACTTTTATTTATACAATAGATATTTTTTTTCATATTTAGGCCTGTATAATATATTATATTTTATAATAATTCATATTTTTATAGGTATCAATAAAGAATATTTTTATAAATATTATATTAGGATTGATACAATTGTTGTCGACTAACTATAAATGTACAATTGCAAACTGCAAACATGATATTAGGTACCTATCATATTTAGATATATATATTGAGACTAGCTGATCCCGTGCACTTTGTTGCCCGTTAAATATACCAACTATATATGACTCAAACTTTGTTCAATTCGTTATTTAATATTCGGTTTATGGTGCTCAAAATTTATCTTAACTTTTCCGTGGCCCGGAATAAAAATTCTGATTCGCAGCAGTATAGTATCAGGTAGGCAAACTATCTGCGGTAGATCGCGGACCCGTGCTGTTGTACGTAAGTGTAGGATTTAACTCTAATGTATCAAAGTTATACCAAGTTTGTCGTATTCCACGTATGGTGGATTAATATAATCAATTAATACAAAATCATAACCTAACTTAACCATACTAATATCAGATGAATAAAAAAAAACCAAATTTAACCATTTTTAAATTAGCGTGTCTTCTTATTCCCAGAGGTCTAATCTACATACAAACATTCAATATATATATATATATAATGATTTATATTGATTTATATGATTTCACGGCAACCAATATTTAGTATTATAATAGCTTTAAAGTTAAACCCATGGCAACCATTTATAAACAAAAATATCCACCATAAATCTCAACATTCCCGTTTGAGCACCTCCACGGAATGGGCCTACCGGGTCGTTGAATCTAAAACATTTTAGGGCCCACTAAAGAACACACAAAAAATTTCAACAAAATCGGTCAAGCCGTTTAGGAGGAGTTCGCTTACAAACACACGTACAGTAGAATTATATATATATAAAGATTAAAGATGTATGAAACTAATTTATACACCTACATGTATATCCTGTCCTGATGACCAAATTGTGTTAGGTACTCAACATTTAAATAACTATAACATAAATAGGTAGCATAAATAATAATAGTTTAATATTATACATCAACATTTTTAGAAGCATATTTTGAAAAATAATTTGGAATTCCATATATGCGTTTTAAAATTAGTATAATGCCTAAACAACGGGTGAGATAAAAAATGTATTTAACAAATTTTAAATGATAACGAACTAGAAAATTAAGTATTAAGCAGCCGTGTTAAATGGAACTAAGGGTGACAATATAGTTTAATTATTTATGTACAGTCTGCAACGATAGAAACTTAAAGTTCAAAGTATTTGAGAAAAATTTGAGCTATCCTGAATTTCGATTATACAAGAAAAGTGTTAAAATAGTTTGAAGGAAATATTTTTTATGGTGATATTGAGAATTACAATTCATTATCGAGGTCCGAATCGTCAAGAGTCGACTGCAAAAATTGCATAAACTAATAAACATTTTATATTCAACAAGTATCTATTAACTGTTTGTTTGGTGATTACTATTTATTACTAATTCTGTAACAATGTAACTGACGAAGATGATTACACATGAAACTTTTTCCGAAAGTACCTAATCCCTAAACTCGTAATTATTCTGGGTAGCTATTTCAACTCGTGTGACGACATTTTCAGGGTTATTTTAAAAATTTTAAAAAGTAATGAATACTTCTTAAAATACAATTTAAGAGTTAGGACAAGTTATACTAATGAAATTCACTTAAAACCTTGGTGTAGTAGTATTACATTACTGTGGAACGTATACATTGAATTGTAATTATTGTAAAAACATTTAAAACTAACAATTTTAATATAGGTATATAAGATAAAATGTTGAAATGCAAAATAATATTGTACTTTGAATATTACAAGACTATTACAATCTGAAAATGTATAATCTTTTGTTTCTGCTTATCCTTTTGTGGTTTTCACCATACTGTCCAATAAATTTGTCTTCGTTTTTCCTACATCGTATGATGTGTTTCCCAGGGGCGCATTAAGGGGGGGGCAAAAGGGGCATTTGCCCCGGGTGGAAGTTTTTTGGGGGCGGTACATTTTTTGTAATTTTTTTTTTTGTATCTCAGAGTCAAAAAGAAAACATACAAATTGTATGACATAATGGAAAACTTGGGTTTAAGAAACAATCTAAACCATGTGATATGATTCCAATAGCGCTAAGACCGGTAGGTATCGTTTTGCTCGTGTAGGTTTTTATTCAACAAAACTTATTGTTAAATTACGATTCAATTGTACCTATCTGCTACATATTATTACTAGCTGGCTATACAAGCTAACTATACCTACTGGCCACAATAGAAGCTATAAAAATAATACTACCTAATATCGTTTATTTGTTTTTGCAAACATTGAAAATATCCATAATTAAGTGTTTAGCTCCACAGCAAAGTTCGTAATTTTCAGTACTTACGTCGTTCGTCTGTTGCAAAACCTTATAGAGATGGAAGCCCACTTGGGAATTTCAACATGCCTGCAGCGGTCGTACCAATGTGCCAGCGAGGGTCATCGATGTGTTATCGACACACTCGATCTGGCAGTCGATAGTCGGATCAAGGCCGTTTGTTTCCCATTGAGGCACAGACATTTTGGTGATAGTTTCCGGTCCTCACCCGAGCTCAATATTGACTCACCGGTGTACTCGCGCCCAGACCTGAGAAGTCTGCAGTCACCCGTGTTGAACGATGGAGTGAATATCGCGGTGGTGGCCGCCGCATCGACGGTGACGAGTTTCCCGGATTTTCCAGTGACTGCCGAGACCAAAGCCGTCAGTCTGAAATCGCAGCGACCTCCGGATGTCCGGTCATTGATCGCCGCGCTGGATTTGGCCGGCTGCCGTACGATCCCTCTGGCTGTTGGGCCACCGGTGCGTCTCGATAATGCCAGGTCGTGCCCAGAGATGAAAATGCAGTCACCTGTGTCACCTGGTGGAGTTCAAAATACCGTCCCTACGGCACCAGTGGAAATCCTGGCACGGTCTGAACCCCGAAAATCCCAGTACACCTGCAGCGAGGGTCGGTGTCTTGTCGACACGCTCGATCTGGCAGTTGATCACTGGATCACGGGCGTCGGTCTTCCGTTGCCGCGCAGTCATGGTGATAGTTTCCGGTCCTCACCCGAGCTCAGACTTGACTCGCCCGTTTACTCAGAGCTGAGAAGTCTGCAGGCACCCTTGTTGTTCGACGGAGTGAATGCCGTCCAGGCTGAACCAGCGGAAATGCCGCAGAAACCGGCCAGGTCTGAACGCCGCAAGTCCGCGTTTACAAGATCGAGACGGTTCATCTGGAAGGGTCTGGTAAACGCGGCTCGCAGACTTTGTTTCTGCCGTACCTTTGTGGACATGGAATGACCTAAGTTACCACAGTGGTCGCGGCTGTGCTACCGGAAGTCAGTCGCCGATCAACCCGTTCGTTGTTTTTGATATATTCGTCTAACTCTATAACTTTATTCGAGTTCGTCGAATAATTAAGTATTAACTGTTTCCGTTTTGTGTTGCCGCTCACTTACGTGTGCCTCAAGGAGCCATTGCGCTGTCGCCTTTTCCAGCAAGCTTATGCTTAAAGGGAAGTTGCAAACTTGTGTTCTACATTTTTTTTTTTCATATATTATTGAAAATTTATATTGTTTTTGCTAAAAATATATTATTATTATTATTATTATGTGGTAACAAGCTAAACTTTGTAGGTACTCACCATTTTTTATAATATATTAAAATGCCTACTAGATATTATATATGTATAAAATACATAATATTATTATATTCTATTATAATAAACCACGATGATATACCTACTATAACATACTGATTTGTTATATATATTATTTACTATATGGTCATTTTCTCCCTCAACTCTTCAAAAGTCGCAAGTCGGACTAATCAGGTTTGCGTTTATTTGTCATAGGTATTATTTTCACACTATTCTACTACCTATTATATAGTGTTTTATTTGTTAAATAGTTAATACAAAAGCCCCGTTTTCCGCTCCATGGATCGCGGTCGCTTTCATTTAAATATGTTAAGTCAAAAACTGAAATTGCACCTATATCTCCAGCCCACTATGTATAATAAATACGAATAATAGGTATACTTTTACTCTCGTATAATACTTATCGGCTACGGATTAGAATTTTGATTTTACTTGAAAATATTATTGTAGTATAATATAATACGATTATTTGGTACATAACACGTCTCTATTATTTTATAAAAAAAAATATTATTACTATTGTTAATTAAAAAATAATAATATATTATATATATTATATCCTTATATGGCGGTAAAATATGTAACCAAGATGATTTATAGAACTCGAGAGCTAAACACTTAAATGAACTACATCGACGCTCGCCGAATTTATAACTATCTATCTACTTACTGTGTTGATACCTACAAATTATTACCGTCTCTGAATTATTAAAACTGTATCCAAAATATATGTAGGTATATTATAAATTATTTATAAGTCATGAGTAAATATAATAAAGGCGCTTCAAATATAAAATACAATTATAATTTAAATTAAAAATATTAACAAACTGAAATGAACACAGTCAAGTTATGAGAAATATTAAAATGCATTTTATTTAAGTATTAAATATGTTTTGACTTGCGGGCATTTATAAGATAATCAACGTACTTATAAACGATTATAATAAATCTTACATGTATCTATGTAAAATGTTGTAAATAATCGTGCATATTATCAATCGTTATGGATTTGTCAAAAATAAAAGTAAAAACCGTAACAACATTAAGTTAGATGACTTCATCAGGAAAACTTTAAAATAAAAACATATTATGGGGTAAGTACCTAGGTATAGCTAGCTGTTATTTAATATTTTAAAAAAATACCGTCGCTGGATCACGATCAAAAATCAATAGGTACTTGAACTATAACTGTACAGTTCCAATAAAGAAATCGATTACAAACACTTTATATCATAATATACCAGCTATTACAATATAGGTACCTCCTAAAGTATAGACACTAGACAGTTGCAGGGCCTCATTTAGGGAGGGGCGCTGGGTACAACTGCAACGGATGCCAGTATTTTAGGGGAGCTAATATTTTGTGGTCAGAAATTTATTTACTTGGGAATTATTAAAATTTTATAATTTTAATTATTTTAATAACAGTATTATATAATATAATTTAGTTTAATAGTATTATATATATTGTATTATGCTGTTTGAAATTGTTTTAATTAATATTAATTTGCATAGTTTAATATAATTATATCTTACTTATTCATGAAGTACCTATAACCTACTTAAATATGTTAAAAAAAAACAACTTAAACGATGAATTATAAGCAAGGTTTAAGTGACATAATTCAAATGTATCTTTGCGGAGAGAGGATCAAGCAATTACCAACCATTTATTTAAAAAAAAAGCACACATTGTAAAACAAATATTCTTTTCTGTGCTCAAAATCTAAAAGGTTAATGAGGATCTATCTCCCATATTTTCCGCGGGTAAGCCCCTTAGGGAGAGCAATTTTTTTCCCCCGGGGCGCAAAATGTCTAAATGCGGCACTGATGTTTCCTTCCAATCCATTCCTGACTACTTTTCCCACATCTTCCATTACTCTGTCTTACCAACTATAAGTCTCCGTGGTCAGCCTTCCTAGCTAGGGTGTTTTCTTAGTACCGTTCTTAGTGATCCATTTTACACCATGAATGTGTTGCCCAGTTGAGCCTTTCTTGGTGATGTATTCTATAATTCCCTCGAACTTTAATTTATATCCCTCCATCCCCCCGCCCCTCCCACGTGTTTATGTCTTTACATGGTCAATATATTTTACTGAGCTACCTACTGAGTTTTGTCTGTTTTCCTACCCATATGTTACAACTGGTTTTATGAAAGTTTAATATATTTGTATCTTCAGATTTTTTCAATATTGAAAGGGCATTTATAACTTGGATTCTCGCCCATATATCACTATTTATTTCGTTTTGTTGCGTTATGGTTGAAATAATTAACTGCTGTCATCTTCTGAACTGGACGTTTATGGTCTTCATTCATTAATTTTGGTCATCATAAAGACCCACCATTTGGTCCACGTTTACTCAGATTGTTTGTGTTTATATTTTTTTCTATATTTTAAACCCTATAACCTCTATATAAAATTCGTGACTACGCCACTGCATTTTGCTTATACATTCTTGCTTCTCTTATTACTTTTTTTAATCTATGTTGATTAAAATAGCCATGCCACCTTGCCTTGTCTGTAACTTGTGCTACATATTGAGAGCCTTACTATTAAGGATTTTGAATATATTCCCTCGGTAATCTCTTCCTTTTGTCGTTTACTTATATTATATATCAATTTGACTTACTAATCGTAGTTCATATTTAGCTACATTATTAGCATCAGTTCTACCTTTGATGCTGAAAGTAGAAATTTAACATTTTGATTTATTTACTATAGATACCTACTAAATTTTCAATGTTCAAAGATAATAAATTTACAATTTATGTACTTGTCAATTTGCACGATACCTTGTATAAGTTACACAACAAATTTGTTGTAGCACATATTTATGTATATTTCCATCAAATATTGTTTACAGTACAAAATGGTATTTATTAAGAGTACCTATTCAATTTGAAACCATATTTTTATGAATATAAAAATGATGTCTAGTTTTTCTCGGTTATGTGGAACTTAATATTTTTACCAAATATTCTAAATAAGTAAGTATTTAGTTTCTTAATCTATTGTTACATAAAAAAAATAGGTTCATAGTTCTAAATGTATTTTTCCATCTACATTTTTATTTTTAGCTAGCTTTATATTTTCTACGACGAAATATTATGATGTTTCTATTATCGTTCATGTAATATAATATGTTAATAAATGTATATACATTACACATAATCATACACTATAGTACATTAGTACTATACAGATGAACAAAACGACAAACAACAATACAATTTTTACTTTACAATATGTACTTTTTCATCAATTTGTATACATAATACCGGAGCAATTATGTTTTGGTTTTACTTAAGGTTTAAGGGGTTAAGCTTAAGTCGAAACTCTTATTATGTATATTTTTTGTAGGTACTTTACCATTCTTGAAACATTTTACCATTAAAGGAATTTATAATGATATGGAATGATTTATTTGTTGCAAAACGTGTAGAATTATAATAATATATTATAGGTACTTACATTAAACATATTTTAATTAAAAAGTATCAGAGTAATCTGGGGTATTATGGTGCACCTAATATTTAACAGCTGTTATATGGTAGCATACACATTATACAAATATTGTTATGTTGTATCTAGTCAATAGTTGATTTTACTAGAGGAAATGTCAAAAATTCAATATACCTATACAAATGCAATATATAAATAATCTACAGGCACTTGAATTTCCAAGAAATAATTACTTATGATAGTTAATCTAATATATGTTATAAAAACTATTGGAATGTATATTTAAAGACGACATTTAATGTATTTAGGCATTTAGCCATTGAGGATGAACACTGTTTTCAGTTTTTATGTAATACTGTTTGTGTTCTTGTATATATATAACGTTTGAAATTAATACATATAGGTACATTATGAATAGGAAATTAATATTTAAAGATAGTAAATAATATAGGTAGGTTTATGATGGTTTGTTGAAATACAAAAAGTAAACTAAACTTCTTCATAAAAGTTAATGTACTAAATACTAATTTAAATGAACTACTCTTTGATATTCTTTAAACTGCTCATTCGTTTGTAACTTTTTTTTACTGTTAATTTAGATAGTGTGAAATATAAAGTTTTAAAGTACCTATTATCATAATAATATTGAAATTTCACAATGATTATTATTGTACTGCATTTAAGATATCTTACTGTAAATAATTACCTAATACAAGCTGTAAATGTTTACGTAAAAAGGGGTCCTGTTCGTAAAATAAATAAAAATTAAACACAATTATATGATATACGTTTAAAAGGTAAGAAAAGCGAACATCTAAATAATTAATAACACAGCGATTAGTGAATAATCGAGGAACAGTTTCAACTCGACCCGATTCATATCGCCTAGTTCAATTACAGAAGTGCTACTAACTCTACTTCCGATAACATTACACAGCTTACTCAAACTACTTCCGTTTTATTATTTGTCTGACCGAGGCAAAATTGTTATTTGTTAACATGAACTACCCGAACACGTATATTATTAATAATAAAACATCGAGTAAACGATAAATTCAAAATATATCATAATCATTATTCGTTATAATTTCTATTATGTTACGGATATTCATTAATAAGTTTTAGGTTGCTAGTTGTTTATGAGAAAAACTCTAATACATAGTACGGAAGTCAGGTAAATTATGTTTTACACAGTTTTGATGAGATTTGACGTAGCCTTTAATCGATTTGACATTAATTGTTTGTTAGCTTGATTTTTTTGGCTTAATAACACTATTTATGAATACTAATGCTTTTGATTGAAGAGTGATTACTGATTATGTCAAATAATAGAACACACAAAAACATTTTTTCATTCTTATTTTTTCCGTTTACTCTGTGAAGAGTTTATTTTGGGTATTATCAGTAATTATATGTAGGCCTTTCCTAAAAAAAAAAAAAAATTAAATAACGTAAGAATATTTATTGTAACTCAAATTTTCATTTCCAAAGTCCAGATATTGAGATGCATTTTATAAACTATAATTATTGTTGTGTTCACTATTATATTACATTATTACCTATGTAGTATTTATGTACAATAACTTTTTGCAATTTATAATATACTCTAGTATTTATTCTATACAATAAACGTATCTATATTATCAATAAATTATTTTTATAAAAAAAGTCGTTGGCGCTTATCAATGGCGGATTAACCACTAGGCTCGTGAGGTTCGAGCCTAGGGCAGCAACAAGTCATAAAAAATATATTGTAAGAACTTAAAATATTTTAAATAAATCTAAAATGTATTTGAAATAGACCATCGCTAATCGCTACATAAGAAATAAAAATTGTGGATTTCGTTTTCATAATATAATACAATGCGATAACACCGTCTTAAAAATAAAATATTATCATAGAAGATCGTAAATGAAAAACAAGTGTAGGTATTTTTCATAGATAAAAATATTCAGTGCCATATTTCATGAAGTATCCGAGTTGTTATTGTAATATTTCGTGTAGCAGATATATTCTAAAAAACTAACAGTTCAGGGGCAGATTTATGATGATGATAGTGGTGGTGTTGGGGGAGGGTTCACAGGTTTAATATTTTTTTTTTTATAGTTAATATAAAACCATGATGCATACGTCGTGTTTTAAACTTCACAATAGTTTTTATAGTCTGCAGATAATACGTTTGACTGACGACCTTTATCACTAACTATAGTATTACCTTTAAAAAACTTTTAATAATCTATAAATAATATGTAATTATTTAGTATAACAATTTATGATTTACCTCAATTATAATAAAATAAATAAAAATAGAATCTCTTTCAATCCTCTTAAAATCAGTTTCAGTACTGTTCACCAGTTGATTTTTATCGACCACGGGGTCAAAAGTTATACTATAATAAGGTATTGATCTCCGTATTACCTAAATACTGTCATGTTTACATTCCGTCACATTATTATAATGTGTCATTCATATAATCATCACTCTTAAATAAACTTCAGATAAACCTCTGTAACAGGCAGGTTATAATGCAATACAATTTAACGTAACTATAGTGTTTCAATAAAAATGTTCAGATAATCGTTGTTTATATCGTTTTTGAATTAAATTGCTGAGCAGTTTTAGTAAGAAAATAATAATAATAGAAATAATCATCATTGTGAAAGATGAATATTTACTCTTATATTATAAAACGATGAGAAAAGTATGCGAGTTATACTATTGCTGTCCGTATATTTTGATTAGGTATTTGCTGGTTATAATATTATACCACCTATTATAAATTCATCAAGTAAAAAATTGACTAGGAAAAAAATTGAATATTGATAATTTTAAGATAATCCACTAAGTAAATTTACGTAGTGTACGCCATATTGTATCTAGTTTTTTTTAATATTGAGATAATATTATTAAACGGACAAAATATGGCATATTATACATAAACAAGACGTTATGCTGAACCATTTTCATTAAAATAAAATATGCATTGATCACGTTTAATTATAATAATAAATATAAATTGCATAGAAAGTTAAAATACAAAAAAATTGAATCGATATTTAGCAAATCAAAATAAAATATGATTGAAAAAATGCAGACAAGATACTAATACCTCTCCCTTTCTACACGTGTCTCGATTCGTCCACAATGTCCGTCACTACTACACTAAAAAGTGTTAACAGACATATTAAAAAAAAACACACCATTGTACAATTAACCTTTTTTGCACTTCAATTTTTTTATTACATTCGAAATTCTTAACAACACATTACTGCAGCTAGTAAAATGATTAATGGAATTTTCGACGTTGAAAATCTGACAGGAAGTCGTTTAGTCTTTTTGCATATCGCGGTGCTGATGACGACACTTAATCATAATTTCCCAAAAGAAAACCTAACAGATTTACAATTCAATGATCCGTAATGACTATCGCAGAAGATGTCGGAACACTTCTGATACTTGGCTTTCGCATGGAAAACATATTATCATTATATTTCGGATAACTATATTGATTAAGTTTATTTTCACTATTTTTCATTATAAATTATAATAAATAAAATATTTAACTCGTTATTACAATATCAATTTTTATTATTCTTTTTTTTAACATTAAGAATTTTAATTAAAATGTTCTAATAATAGTGAAATTATTAAGTAAAATATGGCGTGTTTTAAGAAAAAATAAAAATAAAAATGATAAGGACTACAAATTGAGTATCTACCTACCTATATAAAAAAATAATTGTCGTATTGAAAAGAATGATGCAGCACATCCAACTTTCCATAGTCTTATACCTAGTAATAATATATTGGTACCCTTATATTAGGTAAATAATTGTAATATTGTATGATAAAATTACAAATATTAATAACCCGTTATTAAATCTTCATAATGTTATACTGTTATTGATTGATTTTTGGATGTAAAATATAAACTAACGGACATAATATCGTTTTATAACAAGTTTTAATTTATTTTTAATCTATCGAGCTAATATGAAAAATATTCACATAGTCACTCCGAAATATCGTTAACGATGTTAATAATTATTATCTATTTACATTTGACTCTAAATTTATATTCACCGCCTAAATAAGATTGGCATAATTAGATATATGGGGTGACATGCAGTTTACACAAGACACTCATTATTTTAGAATATAATATAATATACGCACCAAACACTAATTTTCAATGACATTATTAGTTTATTTTAATGTGTAGTTTTGTTTTCACACGTTTAATCGATCAGCAATGTGATACTACTATACTAATACATCGTAATGCACTTCTCCATTTACTGTTTGGATTTTTATTATAATATAAATACTCAAACGCGTAAGGCGTAACTGTAAAGTATAAAAGTAATTCCTGGAATATTTCTTTTCTCGGGGTAATGTTGCTATTTAGATTACTTGAAAAAGGTTTAAACATGTTTTTTACTTTAATATGTATTTTATGAAAAATAATAAATTAATATTTACTTACGTTTTCCTAAAAATCATTTATATTTTACAATTTTGAATATCACATACATTTTTAATTTCTTATTCCGATGTAAAATATTTTTCTGAAAATGTCGACTGTAACGGGATAAACCGTCACTATATTAAAATGGTCCTTTTCAGGACCACCAAACACAACAGTATGGCAACATAATGCGACACAAGAAATAAACGCGACACACTAGAATAAGTAGTTTGCCAACAGGAAAGTTTCACGGAAATAACTAGCAAGAACCACATTAACGAAGCGAACACCAATGGGTCAAGGTGTGGTTATTGCTTATCAAAGCAACCATTCCCGACCAATCACAGGACAACAAAGGGAAACAAATAGTATATATACCGGGACAGTTCACCGGTCAAATCATCTTCCACACCAGTCTTCAACATCTCTTCTACAAGTCAACAAACACTTTAGAAGACCCGAAGACCTGAAGACCCGAAGACCCGAAGACTAACGACGCAGCAGCAACACCGACCTGAACGACGCCGGCGAAGCTGATTCGACCTAGCCAGTCCACGACGACGCACCCTGAACACACCGGTCTAACGTGATCGCTCGATACCGCCGAGACTCAACAGTACCCGGTATACCTGGCTAACAAGCGCCACTTCACGGACCGACGACACCAAGCCTACCGTGTGCATCCAGCAATCGACGACAACGGATAGCCGCCACACCGGGACCTGATTAACCCACCGACGGCAGCGTATAATATAATTATACTCCGACGATCCACTACTGTCAGTCCACCCGTTCAATCGAGTCCAGTCACGCCGTTGGACGAATATCAAGACACGCTGGGAACCGACTTTGTGACTTGGCCAATCGACTATTCAGCAAGCCAATACAAGTAATACCACGTTCCCCCCCTACGGTGAGCTTATTCGAGTTTCACCGCGAGGAAGAACCGAACCCACACGACTTGCTCGAGTCCGTGCACGGACGGTTCCTACTCTCCCTTATCATTATTGTATTCTTTCTACGAAACGTATAGGCAAATCCCGACTATTGTTTTGCTCGCGCCTCTTCAGGCCCGAACCCGCCCGCCGCGGCCGCTTCTTCAAGCCTGCCGCGCGGCCCGGGATAACTTGCCCCGATCATTATAAACATTATTTAGTGATTATACAATAAACGATACTATAACGATACATAACGCATTGTTATTCACGATCACGGACGTCCCGGAAAGACGCTCCGTATCACGACTTATATAAATACAAGGTAGAACCAGTTGTTAATTCATAACTCATAAGGTGTACTTTAAAGTCGAGCTGAACCTATACAATATATGCATAATATGTTTTGGCTACCTAACTGAAGCAACGAAACTAATGAGTACTTATAGTATATTAAAACCGTCGAAGGACCATTTTTATAAAATCAAATATTAACGAAGTGATGGTGTCAATAGATTTTATTAGAGTTTAACAGGGTTGACTTTATTTATCATAGTTATTAACTTATAATGTGTTTGATGTAGTGAATGTTCGTTTAATTCAATTATAAATAAAGACAATATTCTACGGTTTGACGGATTACTTCAGATGATTATAATTTATAAAATGCAATATTTAAATATTGACACGATATACCCACACTGATGCTTGTAAAATATGAGTGTTGCATGCATACATTTTCATTTACCTAACTTAAATGCAAATCCATAAGCGAGATTATTAAATAAAATATATAATCTATAATATTATAGGTATACATAATATTATATAAAACATATAATGCAGTAGCCGGTAGATGGGTACCTATAATTGATAATTGTGTTACCATAATAGTGATAATTCAATAAATTGAGCTACCAGCAATAATTACACTATCGAGCAGGCGTATTAAATTATTACTTGACGTAGATAAGATGTGCCTATAGTGAAATATTTTTATTAGCTCCACTGTTTCATTCGATACATATAATATTAGTGTAGAACGTGACCGATAGAAATTTCCATCCGGAATCGTTAACGAACAACGAACCTACGGCAGTAGTCCTTTTAGAGACAAACAAATGTGCTCCCTCTATTATCTCGGTCGCTCCGTCTCCCTTCCACACTTAGCTGTAAAGTGTGTGCGTGTTTTTCTCTCTCTCTCTCTCTCACCCTCTCTCTCTCTCACCCTCTCTCTCTCATTCTCGAATTACGCTTGAAGGGATCGATTAATTCTATACAAGCTAGAAATTAATGGTTTATTTGTTTCGCGTGTTGGACGGAACCCGATAATTAAACTTTGAAACTATGAAAAGCAATACATTCAAATGTACAATGACATTCGCCGATAATTTCGATGCGAATATGAAAACGATTGCATACTTACAGTGTGTATTACATTGTAATATGTGCTCCCGCCACACACACACACACATAAACACACAAGTATCAACTAAAAGCGTGTTTCGAAAAAGTTATTTTCATTATTGTGTCAACTGTATTTGTCATTTCATTTTAAAAAGCCGTCTTCTGAATGATTCGGAACATTATTGTTTAATTTAACGGCGAAAAATAACTTAGTGAAAGTTCAAAAACTCTATCTCTCTTTATATCAAACTATACCTATACATCATTTAATAAAATACTAGATTAACTTTTTGAAACTTTTGATTTCTCCGTGTTAAGAAGCAATGGAAATGCCGAGGGGTAAATCAAGAAGGTGAAAAGTAAAAAAAAATTCCACAGTTGGAAACAATTATTTATAATGTATTGCTAAATATAATTTAATAAATGCTATCACGATAACTAGTTTATAGTGAAATAATAATGCGTAAAGTATGTAAAAATATAGAGCAGACAATTTTTAAATTTAAAAGTTTAAGTAGATAAGTTTAAGTAGAAATTTGATGGTTAAACTCACGGTATTTAAAATATTCACTCTAATATTTAATTTGAACATAGTCGAACAAAATAGTTTGATTGTTATTAATCGATATTTGTAATATAACACCTTTGTAAGTTTATTCTTAGTATCAATTCAGTACTGTATTTATTATGGTTTACACATTTTACCCGTTTTAGCATACATGATATTGTTTATGATGTGTTTATGTTAGGTTAGGGGGTTGATACTAGATTAGGGTTAGCCTATTCGTAACACCACGAATTAATGTACAACGCATTGTCATCATATAACGTGGTTATGGATTTACACAGTTTAATTTTATATAGCAAGTTCGTAATCGAAATTCAAATGTTTACTTTTCTTTTTACAGACAGTTAGCTAACGACTATGGTTGAACAATTGTTACAAGAACGATGTGGTCGCCAGTTATCTTCCTGCGTGCGGATGAACACCAGACTGGCTGGAGCAGAGTTCGAACTAAATTGTGGAAAAAAACAGAGTTCCAGGAGGTCGAACGAACAGAGAGAAAGGGGTCATGTGCCAGGAATGTTCGACAGAGAGAATGTCGACTTAGATTTAGATCTCAAGTATCATCTTCAGACTTGTACATGTTCTTGCAACCACATGGGCTTTGGCAATTATATGGATTATTATCAGGTTAGTTATAATTGTAGTCAGTATGAATAATATTATATTAATATCAAGTAGGTACATATTATAGGCGCCTGACACCTACCTCCCATCTTCAGGCATTCAATAGTATACTATGATAGTATGATGAATTCACTTTATTTTAACGATATTGATATATACTATCGTACCTACAACCTATACTATACCCTGTAAAGTAACATAACTACGTTTTTTTGGTTTTGGTTTTAACTATTTTTTTTTACCTTTTTTAATGTCTGTAAACATAATATATTCAGAAACGAATTAATATGGTTATTTAATTATTCTAAAAACCGTTTGTCTTGCGACAATTTTAGAAAATTACTTTGGCAACGTATCAAAACCCAACAATAATGTTAATGTGTACTATAGTGTGTGAACACTAGTTTTTGAATGTTTAAAACACATGGGGCTGTGATACAATAGTGGTACAATGTTGTACAATAGTTTAAAACTTTTTGTGTATAAACATAAATATGTGTGTATTATCATTAAATATTATGGCATTATGCACATGAATACACAGTTTGCAACATTTTTCGAAAATATAAAACATCATTAAGTTGAAAATTCAGTTAACAGACCAAAGGTCAAAGAGGCAAGGGATGACATTCGCCCAAAATTCAATCGCTTTACATATTATAGTACATTTAATACGTTTATTACATAATATAATATTACTTACATTTTTTTAATATAAATTATTTTTAATAGGTACCTATAATAATTATACCATGTATGTCAACTTATTTCCCAAATAATTTATGGAAACAACATAGTACCGCCAATCACCTTGTTGGTCGATGTCAACTGTCTATAAAACAATTAAACATATTGTAATAACATAGTGTTAACCTTTCAATGCATACATTAAATTCCCTCAATCATAATTTTGTAATTTTTCATAACACTTCATATTATATGATATCATATAGCCATATAGGATAATATAGGTTATATTAATTCATAAAAATAAAATAATGTATAACTTAGGTATTAGTTATTATTCACGCCTAGTGAACAACAGTTTTTTTTTCATTTATGTAATTGGTATAATGTATAGATATAGAAATATAATTGTATTAAATTTTTCATAACTTAAAAGTTAAAAAATTTGTTTTTACTCAATTTATCAAAAAATACCTAGGAACCTAGTTAAAATAGATTGGAACTAGTTTAAATTTATTATCGTTTAAAATAACTTTTCCCAAACAGGCAAATTCAGCCGAGAATATAGATAACTATAGGTAAGTAGTAGGTATACTAGGTACCTACTATCATTTAATTTTTCTGTGTATCGTTATATAAAAAATGCATAAATATAGATTTTATTACTTTTACTTAGATTTTTTAAATTAATTTAATTACCTACATATTATTTATTTAAATTATCATACAAAATATTTCTTTTAAAACTGTGGCATTGTGTAAGTGTATTGTGTGAGGTTTAGGGGGGATAAACCGCCTCACTTGAGATAAACCCCCCTCCCTATATCTATCTGGGGTGAATGAGAAGCGTTTTAATGTTTCACATTATGTGTACTTCTGGTTAAATCTACACATGTGTATATATAGTACTGAATATCAGGTGAATAATAAAAACAAATCCATAAAAAAAAATAGGTATCTACCTAAAGTTGTTTTTGGATGGATATAACTTGAGTTACTTTAGTAAAAGAATAATCAAGTCAAAAAGTGTCAACTAGATCAATATTTTAAGAAAGGTGAAATATTTTAGGCAACACTGCAGACTTTCATTAAAAATCCATTTTATGGTATTAGGGTAAAGGTTTAGTGTTTAAGCACTATATATAGCTATAAATGTATATTACATATATATACGTCTTTACGTTATGGGTGGCTTAGTCAGCTGAGTTCAGCCAAAGCTTATGAAAGTATAGAATGATATATAGTAACTTCATCGTACAATTAATAATTTATTCTAGAATAAAGGAATTATAGGACTGTAGTTTTTCAAAACTATTATTTGAACAGTGAACACACACTATTGGCATGCATATAATGCCGATGTATGTAATTTCTAAATGTATTGCATTTGCTTGTAGTAAATAATATTCGAAATACAGATTTTAATATAAATATTTTCTCTGGATCGTACATGCGTTTGAACTCTGATCATTAGACATGGATGGTTGATTACGGGGAAATTCGAGATAAATAATAAAAGGGATTACTTTGAAAAACTTGGGTACGTGACTGTAGTTTTAATTAATCCCCGAAAAGCTCAATGTGTTGGAAAGAGAATATTCAATTCCACCTGTCATTTTAAGCTATTTGTCTTGACAGAGGAGCACCAGATATATATTTTTATCTCGAATAACCAAGTTTATTTGATTTATTAGGAAATACACATTAGAAATGGAATATTTATATGAATGAATAATTCCTATTTGGGTTGAATGTTTGATTAACTGAGCTGAGATACATTTTTACGATATTAATATTTTGCAGATGGCTTTGCGTAAGTTAAATACAATAATAATATATTATATTTACCATACTTTTGTTCTAATTTAAATTGTAAACATTAATCACAGAAAACAAACAAACAGATTTTAAATATTTTAACAAAAATAATACGTGTATAAATATATAATAATTATGAACATCATTTCATCTCTGTAATTTTATACGTTTTATTATACCTACTTTAACATTACTCTATATCAGCGCATAGTATATTATAATTTATTAAGCACAAATGTTTGACACTAAGTTACTGGTTAAATTTGAATCTTAATGTACAGTGTGGTTAATTAATTGGAAAGTCTGTAACCCTTGCTCAGGATGTAGGTGGAATATTTTAGTGCAGAAAAAGTAATATATAACTATATAATGGCCTCCCTTATACCATGACTTATATGTCATATATATTACATTTAAAAAATTACACTGAAATATTAGCATTGCATCATGAATTAAGGTTAGATTTAGGGTAGTCAGTATTTTCCAATTAATTAACATTCTGCGTAGTACGTACCTATATATTTTATATTTTATGAAAAAAAAAAAAAAAAATTGTAATAATTACTTAAATTGTGATTTTGAAATATTATAAAAACTTCGATCGTTTATGATTCTTGTTAGTTTTTCCAATTTATTTTTTATTATGTCATAGAAAATATCATTGAAAATTGAAAATTATAAACATCGTTTACTTATAGTTGTAATTAGAAGAACCTATAAGCATAAAATATTTAATTACGAAAAAAGTTAGTAAGCAATAATTTATTTTACTTATAATAAAGGATGACCAATGAACATATTATATATTTCTAGTACAATAAACACTCTAAAAATAATGTCATATACACTTACTTCGTTCACTATACTTTTTAAATTTTTCTTTTTAATTAATTTTGTTGACTGTTCTGATTACATGTCACTTTGGACTATAACTGACATCAAAGTTGCCCCTACCTTGCTGGGAGGACAGAGTGTACCGAACATAAATGGAGTATCGAATATAATATATACCTACCTAGTGTATGTATGAATAGCGGTGGAACTCATTTGGCTTGTCAATTATGACCATAATAATAATGTACTACTAATCATGATATTTACATATTGCAAGTTGAAACGTATTGTTGTAGGTATTCATAAACAGTAAATATTTCATCGATAAATATATCTGGTAGATTAATTAAAGACTATTTATATTTTTAATATTTTATTTTCAAAATCACATTTTACTGAACAAATATTAAAAAAACAAGACAGTCATAGATACATAGAACAAAATGAAATAAATGACAATTGTGTGAATAAAACGGGACGTATGATCACCCTAGTGTAATAGATATTTATGTAAAGTTATAAAAAGTATTAGTAAATACTTATTTAAACATAGTTTATGAATTTAGTTTTTAATTAATGTTTCTCTTTCATTGTAGAAATTCTCTGGATCCTTTAATTTAAATTATAGACCATCATTGCATATGATAATGATATGACAGTGTAAACTAAAAATTACTTTTAAAAATACAATCTATCGATTGCCTATTCATATTTCATAAATTTGAACAAAGACGATGAAAGTGTGTGTTCGTTGAAGTTAGTTAACCACAATTTGAAATTTTACCATTGATATGGATATTCATATTGTTGATTTATTTTATGTTGAATAAATAATAAAACATGTTTATTTACCATTATTTTAAACATATATTAGGCACGACTACCCTATTGGATTTCTAAAAATTGAACAGTTATTAGTAAAAATTATATTTCTGTATTTTGTTTTATTTTGTTGTGAGCTTAAGTTTGTTCTTGCTTGAATCATTTAATGATCTTTATACAACATTTTAGTTTCAGAATGTTTCAGATGTGTTTATTACTCTAAATAATACAATGCTTATTGTTTAAATTAAGAGAAAACATTAAAGCCACTTATTAATTTCTTCTTCATAAATTATATTTACATTTAAAGATCTGAAACTAACCTAAAATCTGCAAAATACATAGCTCGTCTTTGTTTGTCAAGGGAATAAAATACGCGTTGTCTGTTGTGAATTTTATGACTCGTTCTAAAGTTTTATTGTAACTCAAATCGTAACTAAATAATAGTTTAGACGTCTTTGTATAGCAACATATATTTACTTTTTCATCACATTTTACTTTAATTACTCACCTGCTACTTTAAATGATCAAGTAAATAATCAAGTTACACAATTACACGATTTTTAGTGCTCCCAATAAAATAACTAATAATAGATTGTTCTCGTCTATAAATGGTGTTATAACTTGTTATTCTATGATACATAGGGTCAATGAAATAAATAATTTGGACATCCTGTATTTAAGGATAAGTTTTAATCACATGTATTTATCAATTAAAACAATCTTATTATATTACCAACTAATTTCGGAAATTTAGAGAGCGTAACGATAAACTCTGTTTTTTATTTATTTATTTTTTATTATTCTTTTAAGCAATATTTATCCTAACCGTTGTTTTTCCGACAGTTTAATAAATCATACTGTTACTTATCTCTAATAAAGACACTAATCGATACTTACCAAGCTTTAGTCAAATCGATTGCAAGTTAATAGAAACTATATTTTCGAGTATATAATAATATACTCTCAGACTTTTTAAAAATATATTTATTAATAAAAATGTATTGCTTTTAATTTTATAAATTGACTCACAATATTTCAACTTACTGAGATTGTTATAGATAAATGCTACGAAATTTCTTAGAAAATATTGTGTACATTCATTTTTCTATATTATCACAAGCCACTATATGATACCATCACTATATGATCACTAACCTTGCATGGTGTCTTTTTAATTATTTTATACTTGAATAATATAACATACAAGCAAATTACAACCAACTTTCTAATTTTTTATGAACTTTAAATCTCTTGAAAAAAATGATTATAATTTATGAATGGGAAAAATATCAGATTGTAATAGGTATTATTATAATTTATAATGTTATAATCAATAAATGTACTTATTATTATTTTAGTGTTTTTTTTAAAACTAATTTGACTATATCTAGTCCTAAGTTTCTAACCTTATCAAAACATTTCATAAATTCAATAGTGTTCTTAAAATAACAAATAATAAATTGTATTATTAATAATATATGTTATTTAAAAATATATTCGTTAGTTACAAGCTCCTTGTGCTATGATTAACCATATTTTTCTGGGGAATAGCTTCATATTGGACATTTTTAATACACACATAACTATTAAACATCATTAAGTATTTTATAATTAATTATCAAATTTAGATTTGAATAAAAAAAGGTACACAACTGTTGAGTACTGGTTTTTGGCAAAACTACAGTTGTTTTGAAATACAATATAAATAATATATATATATATATATGTAGATAGTGACAAAGAGAGTCTGCCCATAAAAAAACAATAACCCAATTTTTTTTTAAGTTTGCTTTGGTCATGAATATCATGTTATATATAGTGGTTTGACCTTATACCTACCAAAAAAGCCGTTCATTTTGTTTTAAGTTATTTTGTAACTTCATGCGATGTACGACTACAATACTTCGTAAGGGTTTTCTTTTCTTCAACCTTTTGTCAATATTGTTTAAAAAATTCACAATCTATATTGGTAATTGTGTGGTGTTTCTGTTTTTCCTAACTGTGAAACAACTCTTTTGTGTAGTAAGTAGGTATTCGCACCAGGTAATTTCTTTCGTAAATACCTTAAATAATATTAGCTCTTTTGTAATACATTGATGGTATTTCTTTTATTTACAAATTGCAAAACGTTGTTGATTTATTATCACAATATTATAATAGTTTATCGAGTCCTGTTACATATAACTACGACGTAATAGTGAGCTCTACTAAATTATTGATACTATCGGAAATCCGTATAACTGTATATTGTGTATTTTCAAGTGTAAGTACTTATATTATTACATTTACGATTTACCTATATCAAGAGATGTGTGTATAAAACGTTTGCTCGTGTCTTTAGTTCGGTATATAAAATACTTTAATTACTTCTATCGAACCGTAGGTTAAATATAATGGTGCAAAGGATCACGGACTGTGTGTGGTTACTATAATACGCGTACCTATATACGTATAAATTAATTCTACTCTCGTACAGGCGCTAAATAATAAATAAACGCGTACAGATATTATAAATGTGTTTTTTTCCCCGAATTGCAACAATAATCCGGTCACGCTTGTCCGGCAGGGATGTAGTTTTAATACAGAAAACATAAATAAAAGCACGGGGGAAAAAAAACCGTACTTTACGAGACAAGTGAACGACGTCACTTTTTTATGTCATCAAGACCTGACGACCACGTACCGGCGTAATATTTCCCTGACAGATTTTTGTTTTTGACATGTTGGGAGAAAAATACTCGGGACACGTGCGTTCGTGCTTGGAATATTGTTATCAACTATCGGCATCCGAGTATACATCGTTGCGTTTCTTCGTCACCAAAAATAATTATAAAAATCAAGCGGTTCCCTATGGCCATATAATAGGTAGGTACCTATTATACTTATACATATTACCTACTTATACCTATATTGGTACCAGCTGCTATACGTTTTTCTTGTTGGTCCAACACAGCGTCCAACAACTGCGGAAAAATAATATATTGATGTGAAATAGTATAATATTGTTTTGATTGTCGATTGTATTACAATATGACTTCGTTACTATAAAAAAAAAACAGACAATATGTATATACCTACTCTATATTTATGTACTGCATAAAACGAAAATAACGTAATATCAATACTTAACGAAAGTCAAAATATGCCACATGATATCGTCTACGATGGTCATTATATACTCATGTATGTACATATATATTAATATTATATAATATTATGTTTAACAATATATACCGCATTACAAGATACTATACATTCTTTATTCTCGTATTATAATCGCGTCAGCTGCGACATTGTTGATATTGACAGAACGGCTTGGACGTATAATAACCATTATTCGATCATTGCGTATTTATTCCGGTTGCATTGGCCATTCTGCACATTGTATATATCGTACATAATACATTGACTGTTTCGAGAGAACATAATTATACCTCGGAGACTAGAGGATTCCCAATCTTTTGTGCATTAAGTATTTTCTGTAACAGAACTCGAATTTGGATTAACTATACGTTCCCCGTTCGCCATGAAATATATTATGTTTCGGGAGATTCGATGTCTAGCATTTAATGACGTTTTATCGGTTTACATTTGCAGGAGCTGTTTGGTATCTATTCTTATTTTTAAAGTCAGAAAATCTAAATCTCTGTCCTTCGAGCGTAATCGATGTCTTTCATGATGGTTTTTATATGATTTAAGCCTTTGTGCAGAGTTAAAGTTTTGGACGAAGTAGATTTGACAAAATTACTTCTGAATTTTCTTAACCCATTTAACAAAGGATTTAGTTCCAAACGGCTGCTGTAGCAGTTGGAAGTGCAACAATATACAGTGTGTTTTATCACTATAGGTTTTTTCATAAACGTTACCCAGCCTCACCCGAGGAATATTCAACCCTTCCGGAAAATCAGTAGAGCAGGAATTATTAAGAGTTGGTCAGTAATATTTACAGTAATTGAGTACTGAAATATATTCGCAACAAAAAATAAAAATTCAGATAGACTGAGGGATGAGTATAACGTACCTACGTGTAATTTCATCGACAAATTCATATATTTTTTAAAGCTTTTTGTCTTTTAAAATGTTGATTTTTAATGCCTCAAAATATTGATAAAATTAGTTTTTAAAACATTAATTCACAGACAAAAATTGACTGTTTCATGATAAAAATCACATTGTAGACTGCAGAATTATAAATTATAAATGGAAAATTATAGAATTAGTAGTAATATGACAAAAAACATAGGTCATAGGACATAGAATATTCTATATATCTCTCCCAATTATTCTGCTGAACTTCTCAACTATCAACAATTAAATTCGTTCTGTAATGTACCTACTACCTACCTACTAATGTAACATAAATAAACACATCTAATACGGAACAAACCGCAGAGTAATGAGATTTAAACTATTTACATTTTGTTACAACCATCAATATTTGACCAATTTCAGATGAACCATTGTCAGTATATTACCTTATATTTGTATAATATTGTTACATATTATTATGTGAATCGTGAATAACCAATTTCTATGTATGACAAATATTGACAATTATCGGCAAGACTAGGATTAAATTTTAAATGCATATCAATTTTATATTAATATATGTTAGGTATATAGTTCATCGTTGATAAATTAGTATGTGATCTTAAATGAGTTACATTATTATTTAAAACTCGTTTACTGCTAAACTATACATTGGTAATTATTTTCGTAACCGGGATTTATGAATTGTAATTAAAAGTTGTATTCGGTTTTTAATATTAAATTTATATTAAGTATAATAATAATTATTTATTTACCATAGTAATAGTATGTCTCATTGTGGGTATTTAAATATTTTTAGAAATATATTGGTACCAATAAAAATGTGTTAATTTAAGTTCAGTTGAATAAATTATTGTGCGAGATTGTTAATCAAATATTAAGGAAATTTAAATACTCAATAAGCAAATAGTAAATACCGCTATACATGAACCAGCACTATTGATTTAATTAACATACCACCCAATTATATCATAATAAAATTGGTTAGATAATAAACATGATCTTACGGGTAGTAAGTTTATAGGTGGTAATAATAAATAATTCTGTTGATAAGCCAAACTGGATGTCACAGACAAATCCAAAGCCACACCACCACCTCATAAACTCTACCCAATCTGTCAATCAAATATAAAACAAAATTAATCTTAAAAAAAAAAATCGCTTTCTTTCCGCCATGCACTCAACACCGATGAAGAACTACTAAAATAAAATGCTAAATAATCATACTCCAACTAGTTAGGTTACCAGTTACATTATCATTATTAACGTATAAATAAGTAAGTACTTGGGTTTAAAATATTAATTATATTTTCTGACCAGATAAGTACAATTGTAACTCGTCAACGTCTACTTAAAAGTACTTAAAATGAGAAAAAAAATCACATTGTCTAGAAACGAGGAAATATAGTAAGATTTTTAATTAATTGAAGAAAGAAATTAACTAAACTGTTAAGTTTTCGTATGTATATATAATATTAATCGTATTGGTGTTTGAATTTTTAGCTATTGTGAAAAAGTTTGTTGATAAATATGAGTTAATGTGTGAAAATTAAGTTGTTCTACATTGATATGGTAATTGGTCACAGAGTTGTATGTTTTTGAAAACTATGCATACATGGTAATATTAGTGGATACTACTATTAAGAGACCACATTTGGTAGGAGTTTACGTGACTTTGGAGCTGGTTATAAACCAGTGGTTTTCGTCAAATCAAACCCATCACATCTGGTATGGTTGTCACATTAAGATCAGGTGTGACTTTAGTCTTGACAATATTATAAACATTGTGGTCCAAGTTTGTTAGCTCTATAGGTTCTTCAACTTAAGTAAAATATTGGGATTATAATTTAAAATTATTTTTGTAGTTTAATAAATGTTTGAGGTCTACAAAATATAAAGGTAGGTATAGGTATAGAGGTATTTTTAAATGATTATATCAAACATTTTAATACTTATCGCTTAGCATTTTTCGTCAAAATTCCTCAACATAGTTAATGTAATATCTTAATGCAGTCCTATTGAAACCCCTAGCTTTGCCTAAGTTATAGTAAGGTCATCCAGCTGTTGTTCAATACTTCACTCTAAAAATTAATAAGTATACAAACGTCAAAAACAGCGAGATTTTTTGAAACGTCTTATATTCAGAGTACTAATGGTACTTACGTATAATGTGTTTACACTACACCAGGATTTCACGATTTTGAACATCTCGCTGGCACTTAGTGGTCTGAAATACAGACTTAACTTGAAAACAGATGATGAAAACTCATTGTTAACAAACCCCTATATATATACGATATAAACATAACACCCAATAGAAATAAAAGGCATTAAAACGGTTATCAATGTACACTAAATAGCCAATAACATAAATCACGTATTTACGTTATCCATAAATGCGTCACAACTATGTTTGCTATAGTTTGATGTAGTAGCCCGACAGTTATATTATTAATATAAACAGTGTTGGTACAATATACCTACAACTTTAGTAAAAAATTATTTTGTGGATCTTGTTTGGTATAATATGAAAAATGTACTTTTATAATAATACAATCATGACCAAATGTAGGAGAAGGCTTTTATTGTCTCTGGAATTTTTTTCCTAAATTCAATAACCGTCCTGCTGTTACAGATTCTCTAAACCTCTATGTGTTTCATAAACCAGTATGTGAAATTAATGAGTAGAAAAAAATCTAGATATGAGATATATTGCTATACTGGGATAGAATAATATCATTTGCATTGTTTTTTTTTTTTTTTTTAATAAATCTGACCACATCATTTTTATTTGTTGTAAACAGTAAGCAGAAACAAAAATTATAATAATAGTTACAACGAAATCCAAAATATATCGGTTTGTACAATAAACTGTACCTACTCATATTTTGAATTATAATAATAAATCCACTATCATTTGATTGTTGGGGACTATCGTGGATGTATACTAGAAACTGCGATTAGAAAAAAGAAATCAAAGGCAAACACTGAGAGGAAGTAATGGAACTGATGCGAGTAGGTCTCTCTTGAAGTAATACATTGGATACATTTGTATTTCCATGTAAATAATAATATATACAGTATAGTCATTTAAAATACATGGACAAACTAATAAAATACTATTTATCTTTCTATGAAAACCTCTGATATGGGTTTCTCTCTCGCTCAATACTGTGTTCGGATGTTGAAGACAAGGGATAAGGGATGAGACTTGAGTGCAGACCATTATTAATATGTCTGCGGGAAATACCTATATAATCTCGAATAAATGTTTACTATTTTGTTTTATGAAACAATTCATCTCATCAACGTTACACGACGTTTTCAAGTATTCATTTTGTGCTGTATTAACTATATCAAGCTAAAGAAATAGTACAATATTATTACTATTATTATTATTATTATTATTATGTGACCATATTATAAAAGATGTATGTAAGTCTTATTTGTATAAATTCAGCCACGCCTGAAGTACAATATTATCATTATGTGACCATATAAAATATAATAATATAAGTCTCGTTTGTATAACCTCAGACTACTCACTACTATGCTACCTACATACAATAATATTGTTCATCATGCACTTGTAAATGTTAATCTCTAGAATATCGTACCTACATTAAATATTATAATAATGCTGTTATTCGTCATTATTGTAATTCACATAAATGGTTTATAATGTTTGATTAATAACAATGGCTGTACTTAGAACTGTTTAATATAATATGTCTTTTATACTACTGTATAGCCAATGTACAAATGTACACTTAGTAAATACTTGTACAATCATACCTATACGATTATGACCCTTGCAGTTGCATTCTGGTTCTATACGGTCGGTACTCTATACGCAGGAACCTAGGTATACTGTGATTGAAACAAACTAGTAGTATACTATAATATACCTATCTAAAGGCTATAGATACTTTTAAATTTACTAGTTTTATCGTTTGGTTTTATTTTTAATTATTTATGAATTTAATGAACTTTTAACCGCAGTTTTATACTTAAATATTTGTTTTTTGTTTTTGTTTTATTATTTTTTTTCACTGAAAATAAGCCTAGAAATCTGGAATATAGGCTGCTCATGAAGTGGCGATGAAGTTTACTCATTACAAAAATTTCCAACCAACTCAATATGATTGGTTAGGCGCATATAGTTTTATATTTACTTCCTATCAAATAATAATATTGTTGTAATACTATATTATCTTATAATTGTATAGAAACTTTTTTTTTTTTTATAATTATTGTATAACAATTCACTATTGAAAATACTTCAATATACTATACATTTTGAAGTTTATTATTATCATAATAATATAAAATTCAATATTAAAAAATATATATATACAGGAAATATAATATAATATGTTAGTACTTTATATTTCATTTTATTTTACCTACTTTACTTTTAGAAAAAAAGTTATTTTCTTATCCATAAAAACGAAGAAATATTGGGGATAAAAAAGCAATTTATACATTTAGGCATGAAGCTTATAATATTGTATGATACTGCAGGCAAGCTCAGAATATAACTATAGAATTGTATACAACTGTTATATTATAACATAAAACGAATTTAAACTATTACGACTTATCATTTTTATGCATGTTCACAGTCCAACTTTTACGAGTAGGTATATCTGCAATTAGGCATATGTAAATCTTTGGATATGTTTATCGATATTTGTAGACTTTTGCTTTTTTAAGAATGTTGATGACAAAATAATAATTCAAGAGTGCATGACACAGTTATATGCATTATACGAGTATAAAAAATTAATTAATATTTAATACATATATCGGTAAACTTTATTAGTTTTCTTTAAGATTATTTTTATTCTTCTGTTAAGAATTACTATTATGAACCAGTAACTGTGTAGTTATTTTCAGATTGTATGGCGAACAATTTACTTAATGTATGTTTGGTGTAAACGTTTTGACGATCTTGCGATATTATTTCATCTGAGTGTGTGCGGAGCGAAATGTTCCACTACCTACATATTTAAATTAAAATAAATTTACTAACCCTAAAATGGAATACAACTCTACGTCATGCTCTTATTACTATTAGGTACCTATCTAAAATTAGATTTATCCTAAATTATAACATTAAAACAGTTAATGTATTATTGAGATATAATATTATTATGAATGGATTTATATAAAATTGTAAAATAATGTCATTTTTGAAGTCTTAATAATTTTCTATTAATGTTGACATATTGTACACTACGGTTTAGTGTTGTAACGACAATAAAATGTATATTAATGAAAATAGAAGCAAAATGTCTCATGAAAATTTTCATCTAACCGATTATACTTTATATTTATTTTATATCGGATCATATAGGTAATTGGTCGTTGTTTTCATTTATCTACTATACTCAATACATATTTGTATTTTAAACATTGTTTAAATTAGTATACTTTATACTATAATTTATTTAATGGCATATTAATTCATTTCTTTGAAATTTATCTAGAGTAAACTAAACTAGATGAAACTTTAGATTCATTAGAGCCTTTAATCCTTATAATAAAACACTTCATTGACTTTTCCAACTCTTGACTTTTGCTTCCCAGTGAAGTCATTAAAAACTGAGTGTAAACTTAATGAGAATCATTTAACAAGACTAAAGATATTCATAAAGAATCCTTATGAAATTCTCATACAAACTATTAAAAATTAATAATATTACGCATTATTGTTTCGAAAAACTACATTTCGTCTGCAATGGGTCATAGGTATTAAAGTTGTCAATAGTAAGTTATACCTAATAGTTGAATAATTTGCGAAAAAATATACAACGTAATCCAGACAACGTTTTTGAAATAATCACGATTAATGATTATAATTTTATAGTTTATTAATTTAAATTGAAAAACTGAACGAACTTAGTTTTATTATATAATAAAAGAAGTTTTATCATGATTCATGATTGATTATTATTAATTTAATTGATAAATAGTCACCTACTATAGGACCTATACTGTTATAATATACAAACGTCAAATGTCAGGTAATTATATGTCGAGCTTTTAAATAGCTTGACACAGGTACCTACATTTGAATAATATTTAACGTATAAATCATTGGACAGATGTATCCTATATTATATTATAATTTGTAATATTTTATACAAATTTGATTATTTTTGTTTGTCTATATATAAGTGCTTAAAAAAATGTTTTACTGAAATTAATAATAAGTAATCATTTACACTCTGGTCAATATCACAGCTCTACTGAGATATGCATCTCTAAGTTTGTTTATTGTTTAATTATTATGCCCATAGGTAGACTAATTTATTAGAACATTAATCGTTGGAACAAAGTGCATTTATCAAACTTTTGTTGGTCCCGTGTCAGAAAATTACCAGGGTATTTTCCTAATGGAAATATACAGTCTTGTATAATGTATATATTTTTGGTGAACTTATTGGTTTTCGGGTGTTTGGGAGCCACATAAATAACGGTTAAACGAGAAATTCCATACAATTTTCCGGTCAATTCAAAAAAAAAAAAAAAAAATGAAAAAAAAAAGCCGTCAAGTAGTTAACCGCTAAGCTGTACAGGAAATGATGGGTGTCGAGCGTAACTCGTCATTGAGAGGTCGCTGTAATGGATGTGTGTTCAATTTGAATTCAATAATAATAAATCATTGTGATGAAACACGATTCCGAGCGGATACGTTCTAACTTTTCGATAACGAAGGTTACGAAACAATAATAATAGTATTAAAATGTTAACAATTAATGTTAGTATTTATTTCTATCGATTATTTTTAAAAATACTGAGAAATGTTTACCCACCAAATTACAAACTAGATCCAATTTACAAATCCAGAAACGTCGCTCAAATGTGATGATCGTATTATATTTTCGACTAGAAACTTTAGTGTCTTCAGGCTAAAAAAAATACTATTATAAAATCAATAAATGATCACCGCTTCGTTCAGAATCTATAAATAATAATAATAATAAAATTAATAATAATAAAAATAATAATAATTATAATAATAATAATAATAAAAAAATTAAAAAATAATAATAATAATAGAAATAAATGGAAATAAATATGAAAATAACATGGGATGTGCGGCGATTAATTCCCCGGTATTTAATACTGATCATTTAGTGGCGGGAATTCATGTCGATCCTGTTATCTGAAGCACCTTCCCTCGTGGTGTGTCAACCATAGGGTCAGTGCTGTTTGGGTGCGGCTACTTTGAGGGGGCGCTGCAATAATGACGGTGTAGACGTGTTTGCTGACGTCCGTTTAAGGGTTTGTTCACGTTTTCAGCTGCAGTTCAGCCCCCTCCTCCACACACACACACACACACACACACAACCTAATCGACAACCGTTCGACCATATGATTTCAGTTGAGTTCACAAACTACTCGGACGTTCGATTCTTTCTGATTCGATTCGTAATATTTACTACTCGCCGAGTACGACCTATAAGCATCACTATACGTCTTATTATAAAACTAGTGAATGTATAAGCACGCGCCTTGTTAATTGTATACATTAATTAATAGCTTATTGAGTTAATATACTAATGCACGGGAAACGGGACACTTACAACACGTTATTCGCTTTTCCGACTGATTTAAATTAATAACGATAATTAATAGTTATCGTTTGAATATGATTTCGAGCAGGAAAAATCGTCCGATCTCGATTGACTCGCCAATGAAAACCTCACCGATACGCGTACAAGACATAATATTATATTATGATTAGTTATCGTGCACGGGCGGAAACCCTCGACGACCATATTATATATTTTTTAACCGAGTTATGTAGTTGAGTCACATGTGCGCGTAATGGTCAAATTTATTCGATCCTCAATTATAGAACGGTTCCGTTACATATCCGAACATATTATTAATTCACGTTATTCCCGTATAACATAATAATAATTATTCGAACATGCACTGCCTCGACCGTCGGTTTTCGTAACGGGTCATGGAGCTTCACCCCGAGGCAATAGTGTCCGTTCATCTGTATGGCGATAATCTTTTTCGCATCTCCTGTCGAACACACCGCGCCGAGTTTGCCGTAGAAAATGTAAAGCAATGCGCACGCCAGCCTGGTAGGTACCTACGCCTCAAGAGACGTGTCTGAGAAGTCTTATTTTTCAATAACTTGTATTATCATTTTTATTTTACGTATCGTAATATCGTAATATCGTAATATCGATATTATATAGGTGCATGATGGTGTTATGCGTAGTACCATCTTATAATATTATGATTATTGATTATCGTACAAATTTTAACAGTGATAATAATATGTAGTGAAATTATTGCAATAGTGACATTCGTCATTAATATAATTATTCGGTGGTTTATGGTTATATATATATATAGGTAGTGGGTATTGTAATTATTTCTAATGTCTTTTATCGGGCACACAATCAACACAGAACAGTAATAATATTATATAATTTTGGAATTTTAGACCTAAGTTCTAGTTTGAAATTAAACGCTTTAAGAGTGCATAGTTATAGATATGTTATATAAATTATATTTTTTTTTTAAAAACCTAAAAATGAATTCGTCGCGTATGATTTGATGTGCCCCAGAGGACTATACAATATATTACTCGTAGCTGATATTTTGTGAAAATATTGACAAATACATTTTGGGTCGTGGCCGTTATAAACATATTGACAGCGATGATATATTGTTTAACATTTCGTATCAGATACAGACTTGTATTAATGTATTATGTTTATAACATATATCATTATTATAATGAGGGACAGTATAGTAATAATAATAACGATAATATCAAAATTATCAACTAAATTAAACTGTAGGAATCTACATCGAACAATTTAATAAATTAATGGTTGAATCACGAATGATTGTGCATCGAGTAAAATAGTAATTTTTTACATTTTATGGTGTTACACCAATATGATACTTATCGGTAAAATTTTTTAGTAAATTAGTTATTTCCTTCTACGATTTCATATTACACTTAATATATTAATATGTTCAATCATAATTGTATTATATTAGCTCGTCAGTAGAATCATTAAACATAAAATATTGTGGCACAAATTATATGCTATGATTAAATAACGACAAAAAGCTATACAGAATATAAATAAGTATGAATCATATTTATAGTATACCAACGTAAGGTACAGGTAAAAATGTAAAATTAAGCTGAATATTTTATTAATTAGAATAGGTAGGCAAAACAAAAATATTTTTTGTAAATTAATACATTTATTTCAAAATTATTCTTTGATATTTTTATATATTTTGATTATTATTATTATTATTATTAATTTTACTTATAACACTTGATATAAAAAATACATTTATAAATTAATAATAAATAATAAAGACACGTAGTTAAATTTGGACAGTTTCAAGTATTGTAATGTATGTTATTCATACTATTTTATGCAAATTATGGGATACGTGTAATAAAATTGCCTATATGGAACGTTGCATTACGAATATAATAATAATAACTATACATCAACTATTATTTTAATTCATAATATCAACCGAGTTCATAATTTGATTACAAAATTATACAAACGAATAAAACATTTTTTTTTTTCTAGTATAGGTACCTCCTACATTACATACAATTATTAATTTAAAATAATTATTCATCCTGAACCTTTCCAATTCGTATTTGTAACTGCTCATATCGAAACGTTATTGATTTCGAATTATTTTCCAAATACACTCGAGTATACAGCATATCTTGTTGAATTCAATATCCTTCGAATCTTTTGAATACGCATTGCGGGGTTTGTATCGGTTCAAAACACACGGATACTTTGTAACCGAGTCCAAAAAGAAAAACTGGGTCGTTGACATTACTTTCGTTGATTGCATTAATTTATCAAAACACAATCGTTTTCTGTGTAATAATAAATAATACACCATATCACAACATAATATATTCGGTCACGCGAATCCGTGTACCAATAATAATAATAATACAAATAAAACTCTGCTACCTGCATCCATACCGTAGATGTAAAACAATATGATTGTACGCATCGGTTTAGATCCTGAACACAACGATGGTTTTGTCTGCATTCTGCTGTTGTACAATGACAGCGATGAGTATTTTACATTTTTTTTTTTTTGTTATTCCGGAAACATCAGAGGCACTAAAAACGATCGGAAAGTTCAATTATACAAATAATTCAACTGCTAGTAAAATAATTGAACGCGATGGTATAAACATGTAATTTTATTGAAGTGGGTACATTGCGCAGTACTTTTTCGGAAAACCGATGGAATTTACGGCCATCGATGAAATGATATAACAAAACAGATTCATTATAACGTATACAATAATATTATTCGAATAATTTATTAGCTACATTTCCGTGTCATTATATACCTACATAATATTCAGTTCCATTTGATTATTATAATAATGTGCGTACAACAGATGATTATATACCTACATATTTTACTTACTTATTAGTTAATATCACTTATACTCACAAGGAACAGATATAACAATACAACATTATTATTTCGTTACACGCATTTCGTTTTATGTTGTTGCTCTGTATTATTATAAGGTAGGTAGGTACTCAATATAATTTATACGTTTCGAAAATATATTTTTCGCAATTTGTTTCATGTGCACTTAATATTTGAAAAACGTCCGATATTATAAACATTACAGGAAACCGAGGTCCGGTCTAAATGGGTTTTTGAACGCCATCATTTGTCATTGGCCGCCCTCAAGTGTATATAACAATATAATGCATCACTGGCCGTGCCGTGGTGAGCGAAGCGATACGAGTGTCCGTCACCCGCCGTCTATCCACAGTATATTATTATTATTATCGTGTTTTACCCTGTCGGCAGATATTTTTTTATTTTCATCTGGGCTCGAATTATTACCAGAGGGGGTGTGGATCGTCGTACTCGGGACGGTACGAACCCCGAATACATATTTTTTGTGTTATTTTCACGGGCCGGTGAGTTTGAGAAGTGGTGCGCCGCCGACCTTCTCCGAAAATATAGCACCTCCGCGTGTGTAATATACACTCGAAATGGTCCGTGCTTTATGCGTATGCACACCCTCCCCCTACATGCACACACTTGTGTGTATGCATCATACGGGGTGATCCGTATGACACGATCATTATTGTTTCACACCATAGCGTTTTTGAAAATGTTTCCTTTACGTGATGATTTCGAATCTCTACAAAATAACGTAAATTATATGAAACAATATATTATTATATTTTGTTCGTATTCATTTTTGAATTTTATTAACAATATGACATCGTGCATTTTTAATTCCTCAATTATTCAAAGCAGAGTATTTTTTGGATTACTTCGTCGATATAATATAATATGCAAATCAAATTTTTAACGAGTGGATTATGATTTATAACTTTATAATTATGAGTATAATATTATTTTAAGTTTAGATGAGGTCGGTGTAGAGGTATACAGGAGTACCCCGCAA
Organism: Macrosiphum euphorbiae; assembly: GCA_949089665.1. Taxonomy (NCBI): domain Eukaryota; kingdom Metazoa; phylum Arthropoda; class Insecta; order Hemiptera; family Aphididae; genus Macrosiphum; species Macrosiphum euphorbiae. The sequence goes on along the minus strand of CARXXK010000001.1, from coordinate 14,636,141 downwards.
AATGTTGGTCCTCTCATCTAAAACTAGATAAATTAATTATCAACTTAAAACGATATAATGAACTACTTGTTCGAAATATGATTTTTATAAACTCTGAATAATAATCTTCTTCGTAATATGAAATAAAAAAGGTATTTTGACATTCAAATAATTAAAAAACTTATATAGGTAATTATATAACGATAAAAAAATATTATATAAATAATTTAAAATTGGCGATTTGTAACGATTTAAAGTTAAGTAAAAGAAATATTTTAAAAAAATTGTGTGTTACATGAATCACTCTGTATATATAAATAAATGTGTACAGCCATGGTGGGAATGGGAAGCTATTATTATTTCACGAGATTCGGCCAAATCATCTGGACCTCACGCATATACGAACAAAATGGATTTCTATAGGAATAGTAGCAACAAAATAATTTCACAGACATTTTTTCTTAATATTATTCGGAATTCAGCTGCAGGTAATCTCACTCGACAAGTACATTATTATGTACGATGTGGTGGCGTGTCCAAACCTTTAAACGTTGTAGTTTTATGAAATGGCTTAAGTACATTATAACGTCGAAAAACGTTGGACGTTTAAAAATATAGGCAACATAATATTTTTGTAACAACTATGACTAGAGACTAATAATAACTCATTAATGATTTATTATATTTTAAAAGCGGCGATACGCGCAGTAAACTGAGAGTTTTTCACAGCAAGAAATACGAGTATGGAACGAGATTTGATCGACAACATTTAAAATGGTTATTTTTTATCATTATCACCACATCGATAAACTATTTTGTTATTTAGAAAAATGTATACATTTATTAAATGTATGTATGTATTGTGAATTTGTATCTTTTAGATTTAGATTTTAATTAAATTGGATTCGATACTTATTCCTTTTTATCGTATCTAAAATGTATTCTACTCTAAGGTAGGTATATAGTTTATGGAATGTTTTACTGGAGTCGAGTTTGGTGTAAAATATTTCTAGCAAATTCAGCGAGTTTGTTCACTTAATATAAGATTCCGATGTCATGTAATAAAATATATGTTGAGTTGATATGATGTATGTTATTATTTTTGTAATTATTAAAATCATTTAAGCTGATCCAAGTTCAAGGTTCAAGGTAAATAATAACATCATATATTCATATATTATATGTCATTGTTAGATTATTATAATTATTATTTTATATTTAAGTTTCCAATTTTTTATTTTTTTTTCTAAGTTGATGTTTTTTTTATACTAGCTGCTTATACATGATGTGTATACGCCACAACTATATTTAATCTGTTTACAATTTTAATTGTTGAATTATTTAAAAAATATTTTCAAAATATTGTGGACAAATTTTAAAAATGCTCGAATGCTCGAAAAATGTGCAGCTGTATGTACATAATAATATATAGTTTTTTGGAGAACGCATGTACCTACTGTATTATATTATACATTCGAACTTCAAATATATTCAAATTTAACTGTAAATACATATTGTATATTATTACTGTAGGAACAGTATAAGACGTTTGTATTATACAAAGGTCTAACGCTTAGAAATATTCTTTTATTTCACTTTCAATAAAATACATCTGGTGTGGAAAATTTCAATTTTTATCAGGTATTCTGGTTGAATTAACGATAATAGTATATAATATATATGAACAAAATATGATTAGCTGGCTAGGTTTTATGTTTTAAACATGATGGTTTGTGTAAATTATAAAAACAATTTTATGTCTGTATTTGTACACATAATATATAAACATGGCTCATATTTTTAATTTCATTGGAAGATAAATAGTTGGAAATATAATAAAATTATATAAATATTTAGCACAGAGTCTTAACATTTGCTAACTACTTCTATTTGTAGGTGATTTGGAAAATATTTTTTATTAACATTGAGTTTATACTATAAAGGTTATATTTTATTAGAATTAGTAGTCAATATTTCAGTATATTTTTTTTAATCCTTAAAACTTTCACATTTCTCTTATTGCTAGATGGTAATTTTATCGTAATATTTTTTTGAGTTGGCATTTTAATTAATTTTTTTTAGTATTTTAAATTCAATAACACTTTTATATTAAATTTGCCCAAGGAAATCGTTCACACAACCCCGAGGGTTAGTTTTAAACTTGAACAATAAATTACGGATATCGATATTCTATAAATATTCCCAATACAAAATTTAGCATCACAATTATAGATTATTAGGTTCACGGATTTAAATTGCCACATGTTGACAACATCAAAGACATTGACATATTTATACTCAAAGATCTTTCAATTCGAGTGAGCATTCAGTGACTACCACGTGTGTACAAACCTCGCGCGAAGTCATTGGGGTTCATTAGGCGCAACATAAATGGTTTCAATTTATCTTCATGCCATTTAGCTTCACATTGTCACGGGTATTCGATCGATAAATACTGTGGTGTTATATTATGTATATGGACGTCGGTTTGCTGTTTGCACCCGTATACCCCCGGAAAGATAGAAACCGACTGATAAAAATGCTATCCAATTATTGCGTTAAGTTTTTTGTTTTTTTTTTTGTTCTCTATTCCTGGCCATCATGTTTGTGATTTTAATATTAAAGTATTAAACCACTCCATGCTAAACATATACTTTGACAAATGACAATTAATACCCACTGCAGGCTAATAATCAACGCACCGAAAAAACAAAACAGTTGTTTGTACTATAAAAATAGTAGGATTTACTGTACATTACAATTGCTATAGGTATAGCTATAAGGTTAGTCAGATTTACTAAAATATCATATTCAAGTTATTATAGTTATTTGAACTGAAATATGCTATTTTAACTATATTTTTAATTAATTCAAATATTAAAAACTTCATTAACTATACAATATAGTATACATTACCATAAAAAATAACAATACGTCTTATAAAGTTATAATAAGTAAATCATTTTAGTTATTTTACCTCTTAAATAGTTATATCTACTATAATTTGTTCAACTATAATATTAAAGTAATTTTTTTTCCGTGCATTAAATCTCCCTAATCCATATACTTCCCTACAGTAGATCTATAAGGCATCTCGTAGATTTTATCGATTTATTTTACCATTTGCAATTACAACCGTTACTATCGCCTAAACTCTGTTTTAGTGTCTAACTGACATTCTAATTTTGTATGGCGTTAAAACACAAATATAGATAAATCATATACGTGAATTATTAGCATTATTAGCAAACGTCCTTTACGATATAGAATAGCTATATTGGGGTAGCATTGTGATAAACAGCTCCCTCGGGTCGTCGGTGAAAAACTAGGAAAATGAGATGGATACGATCAAACTTTATACACACAACATCCACAATAATCCGTCAGATCGATGTATTATCAATGGTATTTGATTTCGTTAAAAATGTTTCGGAGGATGTCAGTGGACATTTTCCATCTCCGTTTACGAAACTACTCTTTGAATTTTTCCTTCTCCACTTTTTCGAGGTTCAAGTTATGGCAACCTCATACTCTGTCAAATTTAAGGAGCAAATCATATTGCATGTTTAATATACATTAAAGTTATTTTTTTAATAATTTAATTTTTAAATAATTTAAATCGATTTAATATCTAAAAATATAATAAAACAATACCTAATATAAATTAATAAAAAAAAAAAAATGAAATATCTATTACATTAAAATACAATTGATAAAATTGGTTTATTTATTTTATAGCTTATCTTTATATTTTTAGCAAGTTATACATATTACCTATATTACCTAACCTAAATTACTTACCATAAGTTATACTATTACCTACTTAATTAGAAACTCGAAGAATGAAATATGTTTGCAACAATAGACAGGTTAAGTCGTTGGTACATATTGTATAGTTTTGACTTTACTGTAGTATAATATTTGTTTAAAAAGAGTTTTATTCGTAAATTCTTTCACTAATAGTTTTACTTGTAAAGAACAAATAAATGAAAAAAAAAACACAACTTGCAAGGCTTTATGGTATTAAGTTGATATTGAATATAATCTAACAGGAAATATGTAATATATAACAACTGAAAAGTGTATAATCAGTAATATTATGATTTAGATTATAATATACGTCGTAAACACTTCGTGATATCCATTTTTTCATGGAAAGTATTCCATTTCATGAAATGATCACTTCAATTTTAACATCATGTAATTTTTTTCACAATGTGGTGATTAACTTTTTACAATTAATCTACAATTGTTTATTAATGTCATATATTTTAATACCATTTTTATATTTTTTTACATTTTAACTAAGTTTAAGTTGTACTTTTATTAATATTAATATTATTATTACTTTAAGTAATATTTATAAATATTCATATCATATCAAGTACATACAACATTTTTATTTAAAAAAAAACAAAAAAATATATAAATATTTAAAAATAAAAATATTATGTAAATAGGTATACATAACAAGGTACTCCCTAATTACACGACGCCACGAGTAACCAACGAAATAACGATCGCCCCTGCAGACCGTACTGATTTGTAAATATTCATATAATATTAAATCTAGATATCATTATAAGTTTCTAATCGTATAATTATTGTCGATAGTAAATAATTAATAATATCGATAAATAATCGATAAATATACTTCTTAAATAAAGATAGTTCATTTTGGGAAATATTTTTCCTAAAACATTATCCAAACATAATATTGACCGAAATTATTACATTTACAAAAAAAAATTTACTTAATATACAAATAATAAGATACAAATACAAATGATCAATTAAAATGCACTTTTAATAAAATATTACAAAGTATGTGAAAATAATATGGTTAGTCACACATTGTATTTAATTTTAATTTTCACAAATTGTATCATACATAAAGTTTCCTACAACCAACTAAAAAAAACACCCAAATGAAAGAAGCCCTGAACTTTGCTTTTAACTAATAGCTTTTAATAATGATGATAATAATACCAATAATAATAATTGCGTGTGGTATTTTATTTCGTAAATTGAATGACCACATTGTGAAAAACATTACATAATGTCAAATTTAAGTGACCACTATGTCATGAAAAAGTGAATATTTTCGTATTTCACAAAGTGTAAAAACCCAGTTTCCATCATGAAATGGACAAATTTTCATGAAATGGCTACTGTAGAAATATATACATAATAATATATAACAAAAGTATAGTGGAATTCTGGAATTAACGGAACTTAAAAACGTTATATTTATTCTGCTGACCTCCGCCTTAAATAGTCATATAATAATGAATTTATTTTCGGTGTTAACGATATAGTTTATTATTTATAATTTTAGTGAAATTTAACCGATTACCAAACCCAAACATAATCTGTGTTTTGTTGTCGGCTTTATAAATTTGTATATATTGTATTAAACCATGAGATGGTAAAAGTTGAATTCTTATAGTGTAATATCTAACTATTGTTCCTAACTCACTTAGAATTCACTAGAATTATGAATATTGAAAATAACCTAATGAACAAATTCAAAAATGTTTTTTTTTATCTACAGCTTAGGTAAATGTACTCTTATTGCTCTCTATTTTGGGAGGGACACATACACACACACACAAACACATATATACGTTTTTGTAGTGTATCATTTTCATCACCACAAACACACACAACATTATAAAAATAATAAGCATTCATAATGAATAGAAAATATTTTATTTTGTGAATTTTGTGGGTAGTAAAACCAACATAATAGGAATTGTGTTACACATTTTTTAGTATGCTATTTATTTTTACAACAATAACATTTGGCTTCGAAATGGCGTTACTAATAATAAAGTACTACGATTGAATCTATAGCTGTATAATGGATTCATTATGAAAACCTTATTGTTGAAGGTGTATGAAGCTAAAAGTCTAAAACAGACACTGTTAAGAGTGACTATACACACTATTTGAAATCATGGAACGTCGTTCACCATTGAACAGTAGTCGCACGTACGTATAATAGTTGGCTCGTGTACGTCGTTATTGTCGTGTAATTTCCATAATAATATTAATAACATATTATTATTATTATTATTATTATTATATTCGTATACCGCAAACACAGCATAGGATATAGTTCGAACGCCACCTACACGCAGCTATAGCGAAATTGCCTATGCACGGCGCCGGCCAAAGGATAAAATTGATAACGACGACATAGTAATATTATAGGTACCTACTATTTTAATGTCAAAACATAATATCCATAATAATAATGATCGTTTAATAAACAGTAAACAACATAGTGTTATATAGTTGTGCGTTCATAAATCATAATATAGACTCAGAGCTTTCCAATTGCCATCGATGGCAACACATACGGGATAGTATACGTACTCTTAAAAGTCAACAATATTATTATTTAATGTTATTAGTAGGTAGTGGCTAGTAGGTACCTACTTAATGTAAGGCCTGTATAAAAAGGATTACATTACATTTTTCAAAACAATAATATTTTGTGAATTTTTTTTTGTATGAACAAGTTATATTTTGATGTTTTTATTTGTATAGTTTTTATTTTCTTGTTGTTATTCAAGAAGTGCCTATATGCGGTGTTTTTCTTTTTAACGAAAAACTAGTTGAATCGTTTACATCGCGTTTCATATTATAAGTACGTTCTTTATTATTTCTTTATTGTCATTCATAATAGCCATTTAAAAATGACAGGTATTTCAAAGTAAAATAAAGTTCATTTCGTGTAAAATTTGTTTTCACTTAAAGTGTTCTGCTTGTTTTTCTCGTTCATTTCATTTGGCAATACATAATATTAACTATGGTAATTACAATCTTTCACAAAAAGCGTGAAACTGATGACAGACGATTTCGTTAATTGAACTTTTAATCGCAGTTCTTTTGTTGTTTTCTTTCATTTTCGTTCAAAAGAAAATTGTTTTTTCCATATTCTTGTATATTGAGTTAGCGTTAAACGATAACTGATTGGATATTACCGCTGTCGTTGTATACATCAATACAATTCTTATTTAAAAATACAAAATACGTAAATATATCGCTCAATAATAATCCAATTTAATAAAAAAAAAAAAATATGTATAATATTATACATATTATTTTTTTTATTTTATATGTGTAAGAGTATACTCATAGGTAATATATGAAAATAAAAATGCAATATAGCAGACCCTATTGTTTATATTTTGCAATATTGATGTCGGTAAATATTTGAATTACTAAAACGAATCAAATTTACAGAAATGTGTGTTTTTCTTTTATCTTTTTACCCCTTTTAAACAAATTAAATTTAGTTTTAGATTTATCCGTGTACTATTTTGTTTTATTTGTTTTTAAACCATTCAATAGTCTAAGTACAAAATACTAATCAATAACTGTTTATAATAATTAATAAATAATAACTCAAATTTTCTGTTATACTTAAGTTAATTAATTTGTATGTGATCAAATTACAAACCTTACTTGTGTAAATTATATGAATAGGTATATTTTATATAATAATATATTTTAAAAAAAAAACTAAACTTTAAATAATCTTTGTAATTGTATATATAATAATACAAGAGCAGTAGCAATGAAGTGGAGGAGAGCTCTTGCTTAATGTATTAATTATTTAAATAAATATAAACTTATTGAAATAATATACGGTTTGTTGTCACTTTATCATTATATTGATAAATATATAGTTCTAAACGCGGTAAAAGGCTAATCTGAATAGAATTAAACATTCATGCGCGTCGTTTTTAAAAATTGATAATTTTCATTTTATAATATTTGCTACATATTATAAAATTATGTTTATACTGCTGCAGTTATATGTAGAAAGACCCACACATATATACATACATACATACATACCAATATAAAACATTATCAAACGGGTAATTTGAGATTAAAATATTACGTTTACTTAAAATATAGAATTTCATAAACGATTATATCGTTAATGTAGCGTGTGGGAAATGTAATATTGCGTTTTAAAAATTGCTTGTGGGGAGCCAACCACTTGTTGGTGGAGCAATGTGTCGGCAATCGGTTTCAAAATCGACGGAGGTCTTCTCGGGTAAAATCCATCACGGATCCACCAAACAGTCCAACAGTTCGTAACATCTCATTCAGCGGGCTATCTGAAACGTCTCTCGGTCCACGTCAAACATAATATATTATATTACTCTTCGTGCCCGTGTCACAAAGGATAAAAAAAAATTCTCCCCGCCACCGCCGCGGCCGCTGCCGTACCCTCAATAATAAAAGCTAATGATTTATAAACTTTTCACGAGCCCCTTGTATAATATGTCCTCGGCGGTCCGCGTGAACAACCCGCTCGGCGATCAATACAGCCCCCGCCGGCGGTCGGTATAATAATACGGCGGAGTACAGGAGGACGTGACGAAATCTTGATTGAGCCGAATGAACGACTCTCCTGCAGTCCTTGATTGATGACTGCACACGACGACAGGGAAAATTACTACCACTGAGTGGTATTGGCGGTTGTGGGAGTGTAGACGCAAGATCTATTGAATGATATATATTATGTATATAGACTTTTTATTTTTTACCATAACGTCTCTTCGTTTTTTTTTTTAAACCCCATCTGTCAGTTTAAACGTCAGTGCACCGATACGTTGTGTACTGCAGCCGAATCTTTGCGGTAGGCCATTTAACTATACCTATCTGCACTATGGTACCGTCAGTATGCCGATATTTTACTTGACGTTCGATTTGTAGGCACGTGGCACGGTTCGCAATGTTCGCATGATATTCTCTAGTATTCGTGCGCTACCTTTATACCAGTAAATCCAATCATCGGCGTACTATAACTGTAAAATATGGATAGTATGTTTATTATATAGTATGTTGGCGCGGGTCACTGTATAGTCGTTGAGACGACGAAAAACCGTGAACTTGAGTGAGTATTATGATCGATTATTTCAATTTTGTAACGGATAATCATAATTATACATCACGTATGATCATGATATATCAGGTATGTGGAAAAGTGTATCGTGTTATATAGTATTGATTTATACACACACAGACACACACACACATATACCCCCCCACCGATCTGACGTATAAACCATCGCTCGGTAGGTGTCATTATCGCATAATACTCTTCTACGCAGTTCTCCCCGGCAGCCATATCTTTCCACCTGTAAATCCAGTCAGTATCCTTTTGCAATATAAAGCAAAGAGATAGGTTTACGATATTATGATATACCTCGTACACGACGACGTGTATTCTGTAAAATATTATATAGATATATAGGTGTAGGTCTGGTCTACTACAGTGGCGTCGAGACGATGACAAAAGGCGCGAGCTGCGAGAGAGTGGCGGCTCTGCGACAGGGTCGACGGTAGTGGACTTGGACGATGAGGAGGGTGGATCCCGAGGAACGTTGTATAATCGGACTTAACGCGTGCACCGACCCGGGCCCATCCTCACCTCGGTCCCACTCCACCGCCGTCGCCTACTTCACCCCCAACCCCTCCAAACAACCCCTCGCCACCGTGCCACGACTATACTCGTTTTGTTAGCTGTGCCGTCCGCGCGCGCACACACACACACACACCCACACGAACCCACACGCACCCACACACACACAAATACACGCTCGCAATAATATAAGCCCGTCATCTGCACTGGCATGGCCAATTTATGAGCTCCATCAGCGAGCGGCATAAACTTTGCACCCTACTGCCGGATTAAAGCGCCCAGGAAATATATTTATGTGTTCGCATACCGTGGAGAGCATGTCGGCGGACTGCGGGGCACGACTCGTGATTCCTCCTCGACGCGTTATATATTATTATTATTATTATTATGCGTGTGTAATATAATATAATAATAATAATATATATATATATGCGAAAAACAATCGAATTACGACGCGCGCGGCTTTGTAATACGCGTGGCCGTCGTCATAAACGATAGTGAGTGTGTGTAGGTGCTGTTATTGTTTTTCGTATTCCTTTTTTTTGTTTGTCCGAGGGCAATATATGCATATAATAATATTATTATATATATTATGCAGTACAGTCCATCATCCATCGTGTAAATGCATATTATCATCATTCTTTTGGGCACTGATATGTTGTACGTGCGAATGTGCGAAATGCGTTGCATTATATGCCACCCCGTGGAATTACGTGATCTATACCATCAAATAAAAAGGTGCAATAAAGTGGAGAAAAAAATACGATATGACTACTAACCTTAAGTTGTTCCTGAGTATACCGGCTGTACATATATAAATATATAGGTACGTTATTCTTTCCCACAAAATAATGAAACTCCGTCGTTAAGTATATCGAAGGGTTATAAAGTAAAATATGTATACAAAAAAAAAAACGAAACGCTTTGCATACGAATATAAAATATTTAAATAATATTATAACCCAAACATATTAAAATAATTTATTGGTCAAACTATGTACAACATACCACTAGCAATTTAAATCTTGAATTGACGATGACTTTCCATAGCTCTGTGAGTAGGTTTATTATAAAAATGACTAATCTGCCAAATTAAATTTTTAATAATTTCGGTAGGCCGTAAATAATATTTTGATAAAACATAATTTATGGTCGGTAAAATGATTATTTCCACGTCAATTATTTTGCAATCAAAATATGTACCACACCTATTGTACACGTATTGTTGGTATAAAAAGCGATTTTCGTTATAATTCCCATTCCGGAAAATACACCTAATATAACGGTTTTATTTCCAAAGAATGCGCAGGAAATGTTCGGCATCTATATTATTATAATAAAGGACAGTTTTATTCTATTTTTTTGTCGGTCGATTAGACGAATGCGGCACACAAAAACGAACAATTATCATATTATGTACATTATAATATCACATACTTACGTGATTTCGGCGCCTCGCATAATAATATTGTTTCGTCTAAAAATTAAAAGGCAGAAACTTTTATTTATTAATTGAGATAATGTCTGGTTGCTCGGATATTTTCTTTGTACGCTGTAAACGCGGTCTTTCCTGTTCAATGGGTAAAGTGACGCTGTAGTGAAAATTGCCTTTTTGTTACAGTGTAAACCGAGTGCAATTGAATAATCGGAAGTAGTAGTAATAGTAATAGTAGGTACTAGGTAGGTAATAGGTGCAAAATGCTTCGAATACGCGTTTTTGGATCGTTATCTGGTCATTTGATATCGTTTAAACGCTTTTTTTTCACACTGACAAATTTTGTAAAATTAACTTTGAATTGCACACAAATTATAATTATTTTTACACGCCGCATAATTTAACAACTTTGTAATAGTTATTATATAATATTTTAACATAAAATATTATGATGTTATAAATAATGTAAACCTTACAACACAAAAGTTAAGTTGTAGTATGGATTTAAAAAAAAAACATAATGATGTAAATATGTAATGTAATTTTATTATTTTAATATTATTATGAATCGAATAGGAATACTTTTCAATCTTATGTCATATGTATTTAGTGTTATAATAGTAAAACAGTAGGTACCTATTAAATAAGTGATGGAAAAATACATTTTTTTTACCAAAAATGTTAACCATTTTATTCAGAATATTTTACGTTAATTAGTTATTAATATTAAATTGAATGGAAATGAACATATTATTAATATTAAATGTAGTCATTAAAAATTAGATAATAAAAAAAAAAATCTGGAAACAAAACCATTCGTAAATAGTAAGAAGTTAATTATTTATAGTCAGGCGGACACACTGCAGTAAGTACTAAAAACATAACAATTCAACTATAATCTGTCACAGAGATATAATTAAAATATGTATTTCTTTCAGGGAAACAATAAAAAATAAAGTGATTAGACGGAAGAAAAATCTTTCGTTATACCCACCTATTTTTCTTAGAATTTTAAATAATGTCTATTGTGCAATTTAGAGGTACAATATTCTAAAAAAAAGTATGAAATGTCTTAATTATATTCTAGGTATATATTTATACATAATATACCAGATTAGACCTATACATAAGATATTGTTTGAACTTCCTTTCAACAGTTGAATATACATTGTGTCCTTCTCGTATATTTCAGATCTTTGATTTGTTTTTAATACAATTTTGAAATTTTATTTAAATCAAAAACTATTAAAAACTATAAATCATGTACAATGACATATTGATTTCGTATCAATTTATCATAATTTGTATAGTATGTACTTATCCATTTCGTGGCCTTGTTAATTTATACTTTACCGATTACACATTGGTATTTTAAAGTAAATATTTGTTTGGATATCGATGTAAGGTTATGCACATTAACCTCCTAAATTTAAAGTGTCACCATTGGGTGGCTTCTATCTTCAAAATATACTTACGTATGTTTTTTTTTTACTCTAAGCATATATAATTATCGTGTCAACTGATAAGATTGTGTTTACCTTTTTAAAAAAAAAAAAACAAAAAAATATCAATGCTGGTATCTAAATTTGTTCATTTTCTAATAATTATTCATTTGTCAATAATTACATAATATTATGTACACAATATTAAACAGCGGTGTATTTAATGTCGTCTCACTATCAGCAGACCTACTTAGAATGTCAAAATAAGGAACATATAAACTCACTGAAATAGTGAATTCTGATGATAATATAAATTAATATGCTATTAATATTTGCTTTTCACTTACACGCCTTATCTATTGAACGTCAACCGCTAATAGGTACACCGCCGCATAGATGATATCAAACTGTACATAGAAGACAATAGTCTTAATTAAAATAAAACAAGTACCCATCGCAAGTGAACTACCTATACATAATACATATTTAATAAATTTGAATTGTGTGTTCGTTGAATATTTCCTAAATTTGTATTCTTTTATGAATATTATTAAACGTTGCAGAGTATGCATCACATGGTTTTTTACCTATGGATCTCAAAAACAGAAACGTCGACGACAATAATTGTCAATTATTATGCCATAGACTATACAGTATGTTTTAGTGACAGTATTGATTAAATATTTACAATATTGAATCCGTCGTAGTTGTGACTTGTGAGAGAAGAATTCAAAATTATGGGAAAGTAAAAAGATTTTTATGAATATAATTTAAATGGGTATGTTATTTTTTTTTTTTTTTTTGGTTTTAAATGTTGTTAAATAGATTGGTGCTTTTTTTAAATTGTAAGATCGTTTTGTTGTTCATAGGTGGACCGAAAGATGTGTCTAGGTTTTCTGATGTGTTCAGACTTAATCTTTTGGTTTGTTATTGACGGTACTCGATTAGTATGTGTTTAATAGAGACCCGAGAGACTAACTCCGCAGGATTCACACAGTGGAGGTTCTTTTTCCGGCATAAGAAATCCGTGGGTTAAACGTGAGTGTCCTATTTGAAGGCGTTTTATCCGTAATTTCTTCCTTTCGATTGAGTTTGGGTTTTTTCCATTTAAAGATTGTTTTTTTAATTTGGTTGTTTCCATAGTTTTTGCCATTTCTGTTCAATATTTTCTTTTGTGTAGTTTTCAATGTCGTCGCAAGGTATTTGTTCCAGCTATTAGGTGAGTTTGGGTTGGAAATCGCTATTTTCGCTTGTTTGTCTGCTGTTTCGTTGCCTTAGGCATGATATAATAGGAGTCTATAAAGGTTATAGTCAATATTATTAGTAAGAATCGTCTTTAATATATTTGCATGATATGAATAAATCGTATGTACATCATAGACTTTGGGTTGCCCTTAGTCGTTATTTTTGTATATTAAGACAAGACAAAATGTATATATTTGGGTACCTCCCTCAACACAGATTTCTTTGTAAAGTTCAAGTTACGTGGGTTTGGATTTTCATGACAGTGGAAATTCTAAAAGTTTTCCTAAGTGCGTGGTTGGTACGAGATAGATGTGAGTGTCCTTAAAGTTTTTCGCCAAAATTGGTGGTGGCTGCAATAGATTTCGATAAAAAAAATTTAACATACATAAATGTCACATTAACTCTGATTGCTTATAATCTCGTTTTTAAAAACCTGTGCAAAAAGTTTTTTTCGTTTGTCTGGTATTCAGTCTGGAACGTAAATTGAAACTAATTTACGGCCGAAAAGAAGGCGTACAATTTGTAATAACAGAAAGTTTAAATAAATTCATCTTCATTTTATTTTACAGTAATAATAAAAATACAATTGGTAGGTAGTATTTATATTTTTTAGTAGGTATACAACTCAACGTTTATTAATTTATTGGCTTAGCTAACATAATGTACGAGTATTGTTTTACGTCTTAATATATTTCAATATATATACATATATATATATATATATAAATATTTTTTTTCCATTTTGGAGATTTAAAAACAGTACCTTTCGAGCTATGTATTTTTATTACTACCATGTGCACGGACTATGCAGGACTACTATTGCATACACCACGACTCCAAAAAAGCCCATTTATATCCCTTTGAAAAGTTTTTTTGAAGAGCACAACCTTTATATATTAAAAACATTATATTAAAAACATGTTGTCGGAAAACAGAAATATAGATGTTAAAGAAGTTATAGACAAGTTTAAAAACTCTATAAATAGCTTCTTATAAAAAATATTATATTTTGATAACAATAATTTGTGATTTCATTTCTGCATTTTTTTTTTACGAGTACCTAAGTGCACAGTTTTTGTTTCACATACCCTCCCGATGAAGTCTGTTCATGCCTATGATTTTTATTCTCTATACTCCACATTATAATTAAAAAACAAATATGTAACTATTTATTATAACATGAAACAAAAAATTTCTCAGTAAAAACTAAAAAGTGTAAAACTTTTTTTTTATAAGTCATAAAATAATGAATTTTATAATTAAATAATGAAAAAAACATTTAGCATTTCAATTAATTTTCATCTTGTCCTGAAAAAAATGTATTTTAATAGGACAATTATGTTTTATTAAAAACAATGAGAATTTACACTATAATGGTATATATTATAAAATAAGCTCAACACAACTGTTTCAGGTATAAAACACTAGAATATTAATAATAATAGTCTACTGATCATGGTTTCAGGCCCTGACACAGTGACACAGACTCATAAAATCAATCTACTGACGTAGGTTGTGAATAAATGAAAATAGGATCAAAAACATAAAGTAAAAATTATTGTATTCTTACAAAATATGTAGAATGTTTACGATTACCAGTGACATAATATACCACCATAGATAGGTCCTATCCATATTTTATCATATGCATCAAAATGTGTGCAGCTTAGTTGAGTTATATTTGGAGTACAAATCACAATATTCATATTGGTATTTAATTTAAATTTAATTCCAATTTATTTGTTTGTGTCAAATTCGCATTAAGTATACGTATTGGATACCTAATGGATATTTGGTGTTCTGGTTTTTTAAATGTAAGTGATGAAGTAATATATAGTTTATGTTTAACAGATATTATTTACCTATCATTTAAATAACTCAGAAAGCATTAACAATTTCTATACATTCATACAACATTATTATATTCACTTTGATTTCATTCAGCTTGTCTTAATTTTGATTCTCATTGGACCACCTCGTCAGTTTAATATTTAAATAAAACATTGGTACCTAACGGTGTCGTAAGCAATCTATCAACAAAATACGAATAAATAGTTAATACAAAATATTCAAGTAAACTTTATTAAATATTCATTTATGAAAAATCATGTTACATAAAATATCAATAAAAATAAAAAATATGAACAAATAATTTATAGTTTATTTTCATGCATACATATTATAATATGTTTTTGGGCTGGGTACAACTTTTTTTCCTAACCAATTTTCGCGAGGCCGATTTTCATAAAGCTGCATTTAATAATCAAATAAAGCATTTTGCTTATTTCCATAGAAACGCAAAAAAATAAATTAAAATAAAATCCTAACAAAATGCAGCATGCTACTAGATATTTTCTACTGCACTATACACAAAAACACACCTATGAGCTCAATTTTTCTTGCAGAGAAAAAATATCTGGTAGCATGCTATTTATAATATATACGAACAACATTTTAAAAAAAATTGTGCAACGGACATTGTAATTTTTTACTTGTTGAAAAACATATTTTAAATAAACTTTTATTTTAACAAAAAGTAAAATATATTCAGAGCATAATATTACATTTTTAAATGCTTATAAATAAGAACAATTCATACTAGATACATAGATTTTGGATAAAATACTGATCATGATATAACTATATAAACGAGCAAAATGGTTGCAATGGTGTACCTATATTATATATGATAGGGGACATGTAGGCCGTATTATGGCTATACACATTAACTTCAGCATTATCATAGGTACGTACATTTTAGAACTGTTTTTGGTTAAGGCACACCTATTTGAATTTTAAACAACATGATAATAATATTGTACTACCTAGTTTTTAATAGATTCGCTCGGCTGTGTAAACTTTTATTATGCATTCTATCCAAACATGTTTTCCTGAACGTGGAAAATATATTTACACATTCATGGAATGGAGTGTCAGCTACTCAGCTAGTATTCAATTCATATCACACAACAGTAAAATGAAAATAATGTTTTGTGGTTTCCTACGTGTATATTGTTTTCAACGTGACTTTTCGAAATACACAATTGTACGGTTACAAAGATATTCTTACGCAGCAACTAAGTTAAACTTTCTGCTCCAATAAACATTATACACTCTTGAAAGGTAACTAATACGAACGTGTATCATGTACAGAAGCTGCGCGAATGAGAAAAATGTGTAAATGCGCCGTTCTCCGTATACTATTATTTACTTTTAAATTATATGATTGAAGTTATTGAAACGTGAGTCTGGAATTTAATTCTGCAATGTTTGTATGCTTACCTATATTATTAATATTATGTTGTTGTTTTAATAACAAAGGTATATAGGTACCTAACTATTGCAAAAATGCTAAAATACGAAAACAATTAATATGGCTAAGTATATACGTATCGCGATGGACGATGATATTGACAATTTGTTGTGATCAATGTCGCAACAAATAATAGGGAAAATACAATAATTTACAGTTGCAAACAAAACGCGTGTGTATTTATTTTTATTCGCGAAAATATAAATAATAATTAACATTTTCGATAAGAGACAATATTTTATGTCCTGCAGTGGAAGTTTTTTTTGTTGTCCTCTTTCCAATGTTCTATTGTATTAATTTTTTTTCCAACGAAATTGACGAATTGCTGATAATTTTCTACAATAAAATGGGGTGAAAATAATAGATACCTACTAATACCTACTATATGTTGGATAAATAAATAATATCCGCCTTCGAGTATTTGGATAGAAGATACTAGATAACGGAGCAATATTTAAATCGTTAAAATGTTATGCAAAAATGAAAAAAATTATTTTAAAATAATATATCCGTTTTTATTATTTATGTGGGTACCTACATAATATAGTTATATTAATATTTAAAATACATTTGTATGCTATTGAAAACTTATTTTTGTAAAGTAACGTTTCAATAACAAAAATCCGAATAAAGTTACCACCGTATTATACGTATATTTTCGTATGTATTGTGCACCCACACATAAACTATATTTATGTATTGATATTCTGTAATTTGATACCCACAACACACTCGTTATTAATATAAACGCATGTATAGCATTATTTTCGTTGTTCGTGTTTTCTATACTTATCTTTGATACATTGACTTTGATTTCAAAACCAACAGATTTCGTCAAATAGAAATATTTATCAAAAATAGAAAATGTTACAAGTATTGATTTTACGTGTTATTTTCATTTGTAATTCACACAAACGTATAATTTATATTAGTAACCACTAACCGCCAAATAGTTGTAAACCATGTTTTGCTAAGTAATGCTGTAATTTTGATGAATATTCTGCGTAGGCTGGTTGAACACGTTCGGGGCCGAGAATAATGAATGTTTGAAATGCAAAGAACGGTACTTTAATTATGTTTATTTATAATATAAAACTTGCCTTCTATATAATTTCCGCAGATTGTTGGTGAAAAAAAATACATAATTCTAGAATGTACAAGTGGAGCGAGAGGAATGTGTTTATAAACTCGCTCATTTCACATACTGAATCCCTTATGTGTCGTTAAAATTTGATTATGCAGTTAGCATCGAACATCATAATATATAATACTAATTGTTGAACTTAATTCCGTCCATTTTGTGTAGAATAAGCATTTCAAAATGTAAACTACTGTTATTAGCACTTTTACAAATGTATAATATTTGTTTGTAAATTACAACCAAAAAATTAGCAGTATTAAAATAATTCAAGTTATTTGTTTTTATTTAATTGCTAACAAACAACAATTAAATGTAGGTCTAAAAACCACCTTGTGACATGCTGCGTTGAACAGCTAATAGTGCACGTGAATTATTTGCGACACAGTTTGTTACTGTTTAATATTATACCTACCATGCAAGTGTATTTGTTTGTAATTATAAACTATATAAGTACGGCATAGCTGAAAATAGAACGGCAGAGCAGTTTCAAATGTATATAACGTACCTACATTTCCAAATGACACACATTTTACTTTATACAATGATAATTTCATAGTCCAGTAGGAAATATATAGAGTAAATAGTTTCAAACAATACATATTATATACTTTATAAATTACAGTAATAAATTATAACGCTAGGTACTTCAAATGAAATATCTAATTGAAATCAGCAATTTTTCATAAAATATATTTTAGTTTCTATTCCAACCGGAAATTCCTACTAAAATAAGGTTTCATCGATGAACATACATTTTTTGATTTTTAAAATTTTACTGAAACTTACTTAAATATAATAGTAATTATTGGAGTCTTAATCGTTCTATATTTATAATAAGTTAGAATATACAGTGTACACTTATCATATAATAATGTTTTGTATAAAGTTTTTCAAAGACAAATAGTTTTTTAAACAATATTTTGCCTAAAAATATAATATGCTAGTTTTATGATTCCCAGTCCACCCTTCAGTCTATAATAATATACTCTATACTTTATAGATATTCTTAAAGCAAACTTTTATTAAATATAACGTTGACTCCTAGAACTTAAAATCCAAGCAATGGCGTAGTATTACATTAAACTAATACTTCTTATTTACGTTTAGTTTTAAGTTAATTGTCCGTATAATTATTCTTATAACAATGTATAGTCTCCTTTACTCAGGATATTTTCTAGAGAGAAATTCTCTTTAATTCTGTTATTATTATTATTTTTTTTTTTTAATTTGTCACTATCCTTTGAACAGTAATATACGAAAATTAAATATAACGACCTTCTTCTTCAAAAGGTCCACAAAGTACATTACCTTCAAAACTATTAAATTAAATTAAACGTTGGTGTATGAACGAAATTAAGTAGGTAGGTTTGCAACTTTTAAGTTAAATGAATTATTTCATATGATCAATAATGATAAAGAAATGTTAAAAATGATTATGATTTCATACATATGGTTTTATGTAAATACTGTTCATTTTTCCTTAATATTTAATCAAAATACCTATACAAAAAAATTATCACATCCTCATGCGCATTCAATAATATTGCATAAGTAGAGATTGTTTTAGCATTGTTTATAACTTTATATATTTTGTAATAATAGTGTACAAATCAGGTTGTAAACATAAATCAAACAAAAAAAATGGTATGAACATTATATTAGTATAAAATAAACAAAACGTATATATTATATTCATATTAAGAATTGTTGTTAATAACACCTAAAACTTGTTAGAATATAATAGCAGTAAACTACATTTAAAAAAGTATGTAAAAAATTACACTGTATAAATAATAACTATTTTGATTCATTGCAAGTTTAAATAAAATCACATTTTGAATTCGAAGAGATTTAATTTTTTTTTCTAACTGAAAATGTATCAAATAACTTTCGACCCCTCCCTCTCATATATTAAGCTAACAAACATCCTGTCATATTCATTTACCTGACGTTAAAAACTTGTTAAGTGTGCTGTAAACAATGAATAACGCCCAAAGGCTTTTTTTTTGCTATCTCCTTGTCAGAATTACAAATTAGTTATATACATACATTACTCAGTACACACCCATTTAACTACTCAGGAGAATTTTTAGTGACCAAAAATCTGCTGCAAAGCATATATAATATATATGGATTACACATTTACCCGAAAAGGGCCACGGACAAGATGGAATTGTTTTATACCAAAAGTAACGCACTTGTTTTAATAAATTGTATATGGGTTATATATATGCGTACCTACTATTATTTTAACACTTTACGCTCGACGTTGGAAAGATTGTGTTGCAGTTCATTACTTTCATTTGCCTCCAAATTTCAATTATAAATAATAGCAATTTAAAATTGTTTTTCATCAGGATATTACATGAATAAATGCACATTTTTTCGTCGATGAGTCGTAATGTTAATATTACGTCGAACTTAGTTTAAACAAAAAATCAATTTATCTGTCTGAATATTACAATTAATTAGTCATGACATTGCATAATATGCTACCCACATAATTTTGATTGTGTAAAGTAAACTATATGAGATAGTTTTGTTTTAATATTTTTAGAAATGTTTACTGAATTCAATGGGAAAAATGTAATAAATTTTATCAGCTGCAGGATTTTTTTAAAATGTCCTCAATTTATAAAATAACAAATAACTGTACGATAATGACGATTGTTGTTAATCAGTCTTCCATCAACTCAATAATATTTAAAAAAAAAAAAAAAATAATAATGTATTAATATTGGAGGGGATTATGTTTTGGCTATATAGATATAATATATACATGACTGGTTTTTAGAAAAAGACAGTTTCATAATCTATATTTTTTATTTTTCTGAACGTTTAGAGTAAATTATTGTTCTTGAATGTATAGTTCCATCTTATAGTATTGTATACGTATACATATAATATACCATTTACATAATAATTGCATCGAGATAATAATGGTTGGCAATTAAATCTAATTGCTACATAATATTATCAATAATATTTACCATTAAATAGGAAGGTACTTAAAATATTAGTCGCTTCGATTAACGCCTCTAAAAACAATATAACCACTCACTGTAATGGTTACTAATTTTTAATCACATTTTTCCGTAATGACAAAAATAAGAAGCGGGAATTAGAGTACCTAAATAATATAATTCATAAAATATCGACTGAATTTCATCTTTTTTTTCTAGTAAAATTGTACCGAATTTCACAACCGAATCGGCGTGTTTAATATGTGAGCATACTACTTACTTTAAAATGCATACATCCTTGGCAGCGCTTTTTCGATTTCACTATAATAGAGGTTTGTGACCGTGATTTTTACTGTTGAAATTTGTACACTGATTCTCCTGTAGAGAAGTCTAATTTACTGACCACTGATTGACACTCCACGACTACGCACCTATAGAGAAGCCACATCGCTCTAAAAAAATATTGGAAACATTGTATGGACACACGAAGCTATAGGTACCTACGATCAAACCGAAGAGCACTGGAGCTTTTTTAAGTAATGGTATATTAAATCTATTTTTGATTTCTTATAATATAAATACTAGGTGACACTTCCCCTATCTTCCACCCCTCTTCAGGGGCTTTGCCACATTGAACCAAGGGCCGCCACACTTTGCATCTTGAAATTGAAATCTATAGTGAAAATAAATTAATGTCTATGAAAATAAAATGTTCAAAACTTTTTAAAATTATAAATGGGTATTTAATAAATAATAATAATTATTTATTTATTTTTTGTTGCCATTAAAATTGTGGAAATATGTGGAAGATAACTGCAAAAATGTTTATTCAATATATTATATATAGTATATTAGGTATGTGTATTTTCATAAATTATAATACGGGAGAAAAATCGAATAAAATAAATAGCAATATTATCCATTTCATTCGAACGTTGAACGACATTTTTCACGAGCTGTGCTTTGGCAAGTGATACAAATAAGCGTGAGTAAAAATAAAAACACACTCTGACCTATTAGACTTTTAAACTCCGGTAACAAGTACTGTTATCGCCGCCCGGACCCGCGCCGCCCCATTCGGTCGGCTTTTCGATACGTATCTGCGTGTTGAGGAGCAGAAAACGTCGGCTCCTCCGCCCCCGGATGTCGACGCCATTGATGGCGGGGAGGTTGGTGGGGGGGTAGTAGAGGACACTGGCTACCCACGGCGGCGGTAAACGGTCGCAATTAGCGAAATGCCAATAACACTCGCCTCGGGTAGTATCTCTCTCTCCCTCTATCTCTATATATATATATATATGTATATACGTATCCCTGTGTCCGCATACGGTTCAGTCGATACGGAGGTACACACACTCGCTCGTGTGGCCCACACTCGATACATCTATATATGTATACACGTATATCATTAAATAACGGCTACACCATCCGCCTGCGCCTCTATCTATGTACCTACTGCTGCTGCTGCTGCTATTACGACTACAACTGCAAAACAACAATAATCGTAACACTGGTGTGTGTGTGTGTGTGTGCGTACTTATACTATTGCGGTGTATGCGTCGCAACAAACGGGAATGGGAAAGTTTTACAATGCGACGGCGGTTTATTCCTTGCGCCGACTGAACGAAACAATATACCTATATTATATATACATATAATACCTATACGCGTGTATATATAATATATATGTCGATATATGACGTATTACAGACCTATATAAGGCCCAAAGACCCGGCAGCTGGCGGTCCGGGGTCCGCATAATGCGACGGCGTTATATGTGAGGGGGACACATTGTTTTGATATTCAAATTGTGCGCCCATTTTCCGTAAATTACCCGCGGAAAAGCGAACGCGGATCGCATCGAAAACGCAATATCGTCCACGAGTGTGCTGCGCCGTATAGATATAATAATATTATTATTATCGTGATACGAAATATATATACATATTTTATATTATAGTATAATATATAGTAGGTATATATATATGATATTGTACCTACCTTACTTTACTTTGTACGTATCGGCAAGCCATTCGTTCGTATAACAATCGTGCCCGATGAAATGAAAACGTATTCTTATCATTTGTTGTTGTTGTTATAGTGAAACAAGCGCAATAACTGTATGTAGTATAGTATTGTCTAGTTAGGTATTCGTTTAACAGGTGACCTACCAGGCAACTGCAGGTGCCTACAGTGCCTACCAATGTTTCAACCTTGGCATACCTACTACATTTTGGATATCAATTGATAAATATTAAAGATCCATTTTTTCTTATAAGTATTTAAAGTTCAAAAGTTGACAAAAATTATTGAATTACCGAAAATGTTCATATTTATATTGTAGTTGAAAATTGTAAAATGTTAAATTTTTATAGCTGAGGATTAACAAATTTAAAACAAAGATTCTCATAAATATTTCATACTATATAAAAAAATCTAAAAATTATATTAACACAGTTCTTTTTACAGACATTATAAGTTAAAATTTGGATGGAATTTCATATTAAAACCAAGAATAACAGTTTTAGTATTTTTGTTGTAATTTAAAAATATTTTTCGTGAGTGTATGAAACTTTTAGAGGACCTAGGTATATTATTATATTTTATAGACAAAATTACATTTTTAAATGCAATTTTTTAGCATAAACGAATTTAACTAACTGTTGTACAAATTCCTATTAGTAAAATAAATTACTCGAATAACATCAAAATATATACTTGGAAATATTATTATAGGCTGACAGACTGTCTCCTCTCAGAATAATTTTTTGCATACAATGATTGTATATCATTGTATACAAATTTAACACCATCCATTACAATGACCCACTTGTAACCTAATGTACGGCAGAGCGACATCCACTTACCCGATTTTTAGAATGTATACTATGTATTGTGTATGTACTTAAAAAAATATTATTCATTAATCATTTTAAGTGATCAAAAACATTTATGAATTCTTATAATTTTGTATGTATAATTGTCTTAATGAAACAAACTCATATTAGTTATTTATTAAGAGTCATATTTACCTTACTTAACAGTTAACAAGACATCTTAATTAAGTAGGTTAATTACAATAATATTTTCTGATATTAAACAAAAATGATAAAAATAAATTCTTCAATCAATTTACGAAGAAACATAACATCAATAACCGTGTAATGCATTCTTCCCAAAATCTTCTTTTTTGATATGAGACATGTAACGGGACAGATTTTTTCGGAACATATTTATTATTATTTAATGCCCCTAACATACTCTTATTAATATTGCTGTGAATTTTGTTGAATATAGTTATCTTTTCCCTCCCAGATTATTATAAATCGCGAGCTTATGCAATGATAATTGCAGTGTTATGTAATCTATGTTCCCCGACCCCCATATCATGCAGTGTTTGGTGTTGACGTCCCCCCAACTTACGGCCACTCGGCACCGTCGGCGTTTTTGTCGCGTCCGCCGGTGCACGCGGACAGGTCAACCTGTTCTCTAACAATAATAATTAATGTATAAAGAATGCCCACTCGTCAACACTGACCTTCCCTACTACGAAGACGACAATCCAAGACCAGCAAGCCGTTGCAGCCGTCGGAACACTCTCTCCAAGACCACTGACTGGAAAAAGCGTCTACTCCGTCACGTCTGATTTGTTTTTTTTGTGCTCTGCGGAATCACAACCGTTTTCGTGACAAAACATTTTCCATCTCGTTCTACTTTCCATATTTCAACTACGCGGTATCGAACACAATGATAGGCTAAGCCGTGGCGTATTTAGGGGGGGGGCAACGGGGGGAAAGTGCCAACTGAGCCCTCAAAGAGGCGCGTGTTGCAAGAGGTTATAACAAAATTATTTTTTTATTTTATTGGATTTGTTGAGAAATTATATAAAGTGATAACTGATAAATGAATACCTGGATCTTTCTAATAATATCTTTTACATTTCTATACATATTTCTATGTACATATATATATATATAATGTATTTTATTAAATTATCGTAAAAAAGGCTAAAATCAAAATTATAATTTGTTTATTTAATTAGGAATAAATTGAGTGTTAATGGTTAAATTAAAGTGTTCTCTAAATTAGTGGAAGCATAAATGCAATAAGGGGAAAATATACATTTTGGGTTATCAATTGTCACTTTTACATGGCTTGAAATCGATTGAAAAAATGTCTGATTTGGTTTCGATTTGTACACCGGTATCCAATTTTTTTCGAGTCGATATTGAATTTAATACCGGTTCCCAATTTTTTTCGGTTTCGGATTTGATTTTGTTTTCGGTTTCGGTTTTATAACGGTTTATACCGGTTTCAAGCCCTGCACTATTAACTGAGAAAAAAAGTAAATTATAAATTAGAGTTTTTTGTGACAATGAGTAAAAGGAAACTGAGAAAAAAAGGGTCGCCAAAATATGTGTACCCAGGGCTCCAAAATCGTAAATACGCCACTTGGGCTAAGTACAACGCCGTGGGCTCAATGGTCACGTAATATGTACTTCTCCCCTTTGCCCCCCCCCTCAGATCAGGCACGCATAAGAGGCTAAATCCTTTTCTTTCTTTTCCCTCAAAAAAACTAACACATGGTTGTAATTTTGATCTGTTGGCTCGTCCGATTTTAGGCTACATGAAAAATAAGAAAAATCATTAATTTAATTGCAGTCGCCCTGTGGTGGGAACAACACGAGCAATGTGTGGTTCCTGCACCCCGTGGGACTCGCACTGTTAAAAATTATAATGTTAATTATTACAAAAAAAATAATATTTCACTCGGATAGTCGCTTGGTATAAGCGGAATTATTATATGAAAATATGATACAAAAAATACTTAAATTATTCCAACAAAAACCACGTGTCAGTATATAAAATATCCTCAACCACGTTGTGGTGTTCCCAATTATTATCCTTAAAAGAAAAAAAAGTAAAGAAAAAAATCGAACCTCTTATTAAATCATAATCCTAAATCTTATGCTCATGCCATGTGCCCAAAAAACCATTATACAAAACTTCATTATATTGCCATATTGTGAAATATTATTAAATTATTCTGTAATGCCAAACTCCTATTATTCTCTTGTTAAATCTTAAAATTTTATATTATTATGTAATTTTCAACCATGTTTCCCGTATTTAAATTATTATTATTTATCTTTATCATGTGAAATACAAAACCTCATGATTACTATTAATTCAATCTCTTATTATTTCATTATGAATTCAAATTAGTGTCACCCATTATCCTCTATAACATAAGAACCTATTATTTTAAATCTTTGACCTTCAGTTGGTCACTGTGTGTGTAAAACCTATAAGTTCCACAGACCTGGACTTAGATAGGGCTTATAGGTCATAAAATGAGTGTTCCCCTTGTTTCATGGGTAGTTGTCGGGAGGTAAAATTCCCGATTTCTTACAGACACTAATCACAAACTAAACACCTAAACGAGAAATGTTTACAGACTGCCATAATTTATTATGCAATTATGACAGCGTTGCACTGCATATTTATACCTACCTAACCACGGTATAAATATATACTAATTGATATATAGGACGATAAGTTAATATATACTATAAAACGACTCATCGAAATATTTATAAATAATTATTTGTTTTATATAGGTACATACCAATATTTGTTTTTTTGTAATGAATAACTAATGAAGCAATAACGTCATAAAATACCTACTCTATATTTATTTTATATAAAGTATCGATTGAATCTATAAATTTTAAAATGTTTATTATTTAATCAATAATCGATTAACATTAATTATTTTACTTAGAATTTGAATCGTTGCCTGTAATTATCAATAACGCGACATATTTTTTTCTATAATAAGAGGTTATCAAAATCCAAAAACGTATTATTTTTGTGTCGGATAATGGAAACATATATATTATTATACTTATGGTAGTAAATGGAAAATTGGAACACCCAATAAACCATAAAAAATAGTAATAGTGTTACAGACAACCCTCGGAAGATGTGAAAACATATATATGAGCTTAGGAATATAAATTTATTATGTTGAATTTGAAGTAAATATTCTTAATTTAAAGCACGTGCTTCCATATTATTTGTAGGATAGGATTGAATTTTTTTAAGAAATATATATGTTCAAATTTTATTTTTAAGAACACCAAGAGATAACTTTTAATAGAATAAAATATGTACCTTATAGGTAGGTACATGTGTACACGCTACACGCGTATACATAAGAGTGACAAACAAATTGAACTAAAAAAAAAAAATTACCTCCTAAGAAAATTCGCTCGGCACGAATTCCGATCTCGACCTACCTCAAGGTTGACGGCCAGACCGACGTCCGAATTAGACTGTTAGTGGCAAAATTGTCTGTGTTTTTCGAAAAATTTTAAAAAAATTCACTAGTCCAAAGATATTACTTCCATAGAAAATTAGCCAGTAGAACTTCAGATAGAAAAATCGCCTCTCCTTTTAATAATATTAATATAATAATAAAATAGGCATCAAAGGTTACTCGAAAACGATATCGCTCGAAAATGTTCACTGCCCAAACGGAAACATCCATATAAGATGTTTTCACATCAAAAAGTTTCAGTAGGTCACCTACACTCACCTGCTAAATTAATCTAGTTTGATATCATATTTAAATGCAAATAGAAAATCATGAATGCTACAAATATCGTTGTGTAATCTCGTGGAACGATGTTAGGTATTTATTTATTTATTATACATGTATAATACGGTATACTCGTCCAATTCAAATATAAATTCAATTAGAAGAATTTAATGATAGGTATGTTGAATATGTATGATTGTTAGTTAGCTGTTCTACATTAAATCGTATATACAATTACGTTAAACAATATTTGATTAATAAAACATATTATAGAATATGTACGCATCATAATGTTCAAAAAAAAAAACTGTATTAAAAATATACAAATTCACCCTGGGTGAGTGTATACAATATATAATTTTAAAAATATTATTATTTTCATCCATACCTACGTATCTATAAATGTCATATTGAATGTCATATTGTTATGAAGGTACTAAATGTCTAAATGGAATATTGGTATTTTATCCGAGTCGTATAGAATTAAAATTCTCGTCCTTGTTTATACCTTATGATTAAAAAAAAAATGTAATTAAAAATAATAATAACGCATTCATTAGGTGGTACTCCAATTGTCATAAAAAAAATTGACAGGGTATTACATTAATATTCGTAGTATTTGAAATTTAGAGCGTGACTCTAATCTTCTTCAAAGGATTTAGTAATCATCACAGTATGTCATGTTAAAATTTATAAATATCAAAAACACCCTCAAAAATTAAAAAATGCATAGTTTTTATTTTAGAGTTTAATATGCTACCCTTAAGCATAATTCGTGTCGACAGGAGAGTGGGCTCGAAGGGTTTTGTTACACTGGTTTATTTTTTTTAATAACATTATTTAAATAATATAATTTGTTATTTCAACGTGCTCTTTGCTATTACACTTTTATTTATTTAACAATATGACTTAAAACAACGGTTATATACACTTGTGTATATATATATAACATACAAACCGGTATATTTAAATTATTAAGTGAACTCCTTACTAACTTCAGCAGTTAATTTTTTTTTTTTTTTTTAATAATAATAATTAGAATCTTATTATATATTCAATATTCATTAATAAGTTTGTGTATTAATATTTCGTCTACAATTTAACAAAACTATTTGTTCGGCTTATTACTTAATATATTTATATCTCCGGGGTAATTCAAAATAAACAAAGATGTGAGATTAGAAAAATATCAAATAATTGTGTAACAAAAAATGTTTAGGGGGTACTAACTTAATTTTAATTAAACGTAAATATTTCAAAACACAGGTGGAACAAAACTTTTATCCAGGGTAATTTACCAAATATACTCAACCCTTTTTTTTCAATAATACTGCAGTTATTCAAAATCTGATTTTTGGAATTTTCAAATATACTTAAAAGATGAAGACCATGTTATATTTTTAAATTGTTGAGAATTTTTATACTATTTAAAGAGTGACTTGAGGAAATACAAACTCTTGTTTTTCATTTGAGAACACCCCTTTTCCACTGTAAATTGTTCTAAACATTTTAACGCATCGAAATCAAAATTGCATAGAGTAGTTTTTGAGTTATTTACTTTGTGTATCTACTGAGAATAATAGTTCCATAATATAACGTGCTTAGAAAATATGAGGGCTATGTAATTTTGAACATTTGATTAATTAATATAAATCTATCAAAATTTATAATTTGTAAAAATGGTCCTATAATAATAATTTATTTAGTATTAGGTACCTAATGAAAAAATAGCAGTCTGACTTGGTGAATAATTCTGTGCATATTATAATGAGTATTTATCGTAGGTACATACTTTTTTAGTTATTTGATCCAATTGAATCATTTTTAATAATAAATGATACTTTAAAGGTATACTTTTAAACTATATTTGTTTTTAAAAACTAACCAGTTTTTATTTTTGTTCTTAATTTTTTGCTTTATTTATACGTAATATAATATAAATCAATAATTTTATGATTTATATTGTTTGTTTAAAAACTATTAACTTAACACGAATATTTACTATACCAAAATACATAACATTATTCTGGCCGATAAGAAGAAACACATTCAAGATTTTTTTATTATAATGTTTTCCAGAATAATAAATTGTTCTATTAGTTTTTGAATATTAGGTATATTAATATGTTATACAAAATACTGTAAAATAATTGCTTAATTCAATAGATGTAATATTATATTACCATGAAATAAATTTTATGAATTATACAATTGTGTTTGTATACTCAACGAAAATATTCGGTGACAACACGTCATTTAATGTCGATAAATACTAATTTATTATTATTTTATTATTTATTGTTAATAAGATAAGATTCAAGTTTATTATTTTTGTACATTTATTTAGTATAATAAATATTGTGCTAAATGTATTGAATTCTCAAGTTGATATGGTTTATATTTTATTAGTTATTGTATGTGTTATTGATTTCATAAGGGAATTTAAAGTTATCTGAATATAGTTTTTCGGAATGTTATAGGATTTTATAATTTGTGTAGAATATTGATTCGTGTAGACTTTATGAGCCAGGTGGGTGTTGTGTGTGTAATACAATGTTTAAATGTATTAATAATTAATGCTAGTAGGTACCTGTACATAGTATTAGATAGTTGGACAAAGTCCACGCTTTATAGTATAAAATATTAATACGGCATGTACAATGTACATATTTGAATTATAAATAATAATTAGTTGTAACTTTGATACAAACCCAACTTATATAATTTTTTAATTTTGGTGAGGGTCATCTTATGTAAATAAATAAGGTACGGCGTAATGGTGAGAGTGGTTGTAGTCTATTAAAGGTCACGCACAATGATATAGAAACTAGAAAGATATATTATTATTACACTTATTACCTATACTCTATAGGTATTTAACAGAACAGTATTATAATTCAATATACATATATAATGTATATAAAAAATGAAGTGTCAAGTGATAACAATTTATTACAATAAAATAAACGATAATTAAATTTAATGACAAACCAAAACACGGATTTATCAAGTAATTATGTACATTATTAAGAAAAGAATGAAAATTCAATTACTTAAAAATATTTTCGATAAAAAAATAGCAATCTCATTTCCGTTACAGAACCTTTTGGTGTAACGTGTAAGCCCTTAAGAGAAAGCCCACGTGGTGAGAAAACCTCTTTGCAGTTATTTCGTATTTCCATGTCATATTAAAGTACTCAGAAATTCAAACTCGTTCAACTCTCTAGGTAGATGAAAAAAAATCGTACTACATCGTGTTGCCGACCACATAAACCCTTCTTGAAATTATGGGTCACATCACGTTTTCTCGTTTTTTGACCCAACGCTTTTTCTTTAATGACACATTTCACGGTCTATCTTTTATATAGCTCAAGTTTTACAATTTTTCTTTTAAAGTATCCGATAACAGCATACAATTTTGAATCTATCAATTACTATTGGACGTTTAAAGGCATTAAAATATTTAATTTATTCAATTTAAATCAATTATTTTATTATCATATAGGTACAATTTAAAACTAAGTAAATAGTATTATAATGTAGAACTTTATTCATCAGTAGGTAAGTATGTATTTGTCATAATTAATGGACAGACAGCAGAAGCAAACCATATTAGGTAGATACCACTCATATTTTTTTCATCTGAAAAATTTATATTATATGAATTTTACTTTTTAGTCAGTTTCCTGGATTTTCAATTGTTCAGTGATTCTTAGCCAGTGTTCTTAACTGTTGTAAAAAAACAGTTCTTGTAAATTGTTATTATTTTTTTTTTTTTTTGTAAAATCAAGATCATCTTTACTTACAAAGAACTTGTATCAAATCTCTAAAGTAATCAGAAAAAGTAATCAACAACCCAAAAAACATGGTTTAGAATGAAATCCCTGGGTTCTATATTTTGTATACGTTTGTTTTCATTTGAGAGATTGAGGTTTTTTCCTTATATTGATAAAATTGTTTTAAGTATTCATCAGAATGTTTTATCTAATATATAGGTACTCTGATTGTTGTGTAGGTATTGTTTCTTTATGTTGTATAATATAAATATAATATTGATAGAGGGATATACAATATATAAATTTAATATGGTATTATGGGTTAGGTAGATGGTAGGTCTAGAAGGTATATACCTACAAGCACATAAGCTGCGTAGACTCCTTATTGAAATTTATGACTATACTCATTTAATTAAAAATATAATCTACATAAGAATTATTATTATTAAATATTACTGTTAAATTTGATAAAATGAATATAACTCAAAAATATTAAAATTAAAAATATGGGTTTTGTTTTATGAAATAGTATATTTAAACAACTTGAGCGACTTCGTCATTGATCAATGTACTTCATTTTTCTTAAATGTATTAGTAGAGTTTGAACTAAAATTATTAAGGTTTATACAAGTTTATAATTTTAAAAAAAAAGTTCTCTTAGAGTACAAATATTATTCAAAAAGTTATTTTTATCAATATTACGTACATGCGTTCGATTCGTTTGAATATTCTATGACCGTACCGTGGGAGGGACCAAATGAAAAACCTTAAAGATAAACCTCAGTGTTTCAAACGCGGCAAAATTGGCTTTCGAATATCGTTCACATAACTGCACGATAAAATGTTGATGGTCTATTCACGAAGGTATATTATTACAGTATTAATACCTACGTATTAAATTTAACCTTAATACCATGTTAATCGAGCTAAGCATGCGATCATAAATCATACGCAGAATCGGAAACTGCAGTATACCGCGGATAATATACCGATATGTACCTCATGTACCTATACGTTTGACGGATGTCATATTATGATAATATTAAAGCAGTTGCAGCCAAGTCATAAACCTACTGTTTTGCGTATACCTGTTGTAAAGTTTAGGATATTTCTAGAAAAATCGTACAATATATTTTTTTTCTCATCCCTTCCGAAACGAACCTATAGGTTTATTTATATTATCCGTTTCATGAAACGGATAGATCGTCTCGTGTGTATTAAAGTGGCTTACAACTTTTGCACTTTGCTCAACTTTTATAAGAGAATCGGTTTTTGTCGTTAAAAAATACAACGGAATACAATCAAATGTGGAATCTATGAAATTCCTAGGCACTTAAAGTCGTTGGTAACTGTTTTACTTTTTACTCAATAACGTTCGATAAGTACCTACCCTATCATAATAAATTTAGAATTATAGGAACACAGCAAGATAAATTTTGTTTAGTTGAATTTAATTTTTTCCAATAGTACACAAAGTAGATTTTAGATATAATTAACAAATAAAACAGATAAAAAAAAATATTACCATTATTCACATATAAATACAATTAATACAAATACATATATTACATATTATTTTAGAACTGATTAGATAAGGGGGACATTTCTGAACAACTTCCATATACCTATTTACTTTGTATAAGATAAAATATTAAAATTAAATTTCAAATCAATGAATGTTTAATCATAATAAAATAATGTCTGTAAAATTGATAATTGCAATTGTTATTATTATTGTTGCAATTGGTTTTTGAATTTGTGTTAAATTATTTAAATTATACAATTTATATACCTATGTATATTGTAGGTACCTATATAATAATAAACCGTATATTATTATGTATGAACTATGCTAAGACTTAAACATATTGCACTTGAAGAATCAAGTTTAATCCAGATTATTGGGATTTGAGTTACTAAATAATAACGGAAGTAATTGGAAATGGAACATTTTTACAAAAACCATCCACTGGCAGACATGTGGAAGAGTAAATGTAATCCTTATCTATTGTGTAAATTGTGTTATATATAGGAAACTCGAAATTCGTGTACTCTTTTTTTGCACTCTGTTTCGTTTATATATTTTCATATTCCATATATATAGTTTTTATTATAACATATCTTATTATGCACAAAATAAATATGGTTAAACTTGTGTTTTCAAATAGTTTCATCCAACAACTCTTGTAATAATATTTTCTTAAAATGTAATAGCTTTTTGAATATAAAACATGTCATTTTAGCATTAAAAATTCATTTTACATACAAATATTAAAATATACAAATATATTATAAACATTTTAAATATAAGTATGTATATTGTATACTACCTATATATTTTTGATAGCGAAAAACAACAAGTGTTTTACATTATTACACAAAATATGAATACTGTTATTAAATTGAAGTATAAACTGTTTTATATTTTTATTAATTCATAAGATTTCTTTAAAACCAGAGCTGTAGATACTATAAGTTTGCACTAAATATTAAAATTAATATTTTCTGGACATGATGTTATTTTAAAATTAATTTAGGTCTTTTTGAACTATTCATAGACATTTGAAATTTTTATTTCTTTTGTTGATTCAATTTTTTGACTAAATCAAAAAGTTTGAAAATTGTATCCAAGGTTTCCCAATTGTTCTTGCAGCAATTAAAAAATATCGAAATATATAGTCAACATTTTTCTTTTTATAAATGCTTGTAGTTCAAATTTGGACAAATAATAGGTACCCACCTATTTTATTAATATTATTGACAAATTTACGTAATGTTTAATTCGTCAACAGTTTTCTCACTTATTTTTTCCTGCACTGCGTGTCTGCGTTTGACGACAGCAAACAAAATGTATTGGTATATAAATCAAACTAAATATATACATATTATATCAAATCTTATGCTACAGACCTGTCTAACCTAACCTACTTTAAATTAATTTTATAAAATATTCTATGGTAATAGGTATAGGTATTATTAACTATACCTATATTATTATCTATTAACTAAATTTAAAGTTATTCGGATAAAAATAATATACATTTAATCATTATGCTCGAGCATATTTTTCAATTTAAAATATGTTATCTAAGTATTATTGTTTTACATAATTTATATTGAGAAATCATAGTTGTTTCTTTGTTTTGAGAGTTATTACAATAATTTAAGTTTTCTAATTAAAAAGACTATTATTGCATTGAAATCTGAATCAGAGAATAAAATTATGTAGTTTCAACAGAATTTCATTAAAAACACTTAATACTTGAGATTGATGATTGTCATTGTAAACTGAATTAGAATTTTAAAATCATACATTGACACACATTCATTAAATCAGAATATGCTTGAAATCTCAAAGTACGTAGAAGGCTGTAGTTTTTAAATAATGTAAGTATGAACTCGTTCAAATTCGAAAATATTAATCAATTTCATCAATTAAATAAATTGTGTTTTCCTTAATTAAAATGTAACCGGTGGAACATTGCAAGAATCATTTGCTTAATAATAATATATACTTTCGTCGTAAGAGTTCGTCAAATAATATTATTCAAACAACAGTTGTAATGAATAATAAATAACCATTTTCTCTATAGTTATTTGATTAACGGTGTAAAATACTTGCTTTATTTAATTAGTTCATTCTGTTGAAGTATTGGGATTTCCACGATATGATATGTCTATATTTATATTAATTCATCGAAACAATTTCAATGTTTTATGAAAAATAAAGCATAAATTTAGATTTATTAATTACCTACTTATTAAACGTGATGATTACACCAAAAGTTAATAATGGAAATGATGTTGTATAATAAACAAAATTATGGTACCTACATTTTCTCTTAAGAACGTCCTCGATAGAAACGGAAAATATTATATAGGTACATTTTATTTAAGTATAATATAATGTATTTAGTTGTATTATTACTGATATAAATATTTGCATTATTTTGTAAAATTGCAGCTATAATAATAGTGATTGAAGTTTGTATTTTATAATAAAATGTCTAACTAAGATGCTTAAATACCTTTTCAGTTGCATTTCTTGGTTACATGTTGTGTACAATGTATATTGCATTTATTTTTTAAAAATCAGGTAGGTAGTTGCATTGATTTTATAATCAAATTAGTGGTACAAGTTGTTTCGTTAATGAAAAACTATTTAAAGTTTTTCTATAAAAATATTTAAAGTATTTTTAAATGTAGGTTTTACGTTCTTTTATACTGTGGAATTTTTACAGTTTTATATCTAACCTCAAAGAGTTCCCATTTTAACCACTTAACAATTTGATTTAAAAGATACTTTATTCCTATAGGCCCTAACTTACAGACTTTTAATTGGTGACTAAATCTATTGAATTGTTCCATAACATAATTTATTTTATGTAAAATAAAAAATGCAGATATTGTAATGGTCGCATCCATTACTGAGGTACCTATTATAAGTACAACCATTTATTAGTGAAAACACAATATAATACGCTTATTTTAATGCCAATAAATAACTTTAATATTTGCAGTATTAAAATAATGTAAATAATTTTTTTATACGAACATAATAAATAATAAATCATTCGGTTATTATCTTCATTAACCTTATACTATTTAAAAAGCACATAACTGATAATGCTACACCAACGTATTATGCGGTATTATCGATACGAGTAAATTGTAACCATAGATAATATATTTTGTATATACGACAACCTATAGTCTCCTTCGTGTCATTGAAGTTGGCCGCCATTTACAAAACAGTCAATGTTTACAAAACAATATTATCACAGTATTGAGTATGTATATAATATAAGTATATAATATGTATATCTACGAATAAATGTAAACATCGCATGCTTTATAAATGGCGGCCAACTTCAACATCGGTCACAACTGTAATATAAATACGACTATCTATTAAGTTGTTGTGTATATCTATGATAGTAACAGCTATGATAATGAGAGTATGAACGAAGTAAGAGTGTAAGACGTTTTACCTATATTCTCATGAGATATTCTAATTTGAAATTTCTATGAGTGCAAGAGTGCAAGAATTAAGAAAAAAATAAATTATTAGTTATCTAAATAAAATAATTGATAGCATCATAATCATTTTCTCACGTCAGAATGCATGTTTCAGACGCTCCTTAACTGGACTTCACTGAGCAAGATTTTGGGTGTTATCATTTGCCCGCTGTACGTGCAACTATAACCTCACTGGTGCAGTCATATGGAAAACGCTATTAGTATAGTTACTGAAAAGATATTAGTAGGGTTAGAATCTTAGATCATATACAATGGATAGAGCCATACGAACTATTTGTGAAGCCAACATCATTGTAGGACCTCGGTAATATGCGCATGCGCGTGGTCTCTTATCATTAATGTTTGGCACAGAGACGCAGAGTGCAGAGTCGCACTGCTGACGCGCAGTTAAGATAAACAGATTGATGTATTATGATAAGCAGTCGCGCATGCGTAGATGTCACAGGCAGTGCTTGAATTGGAAAAAAAATAGAAGGGGGATGCAAAAGTATAAAAGATATGTGCGTCCCCGAACATTTAAATGTCTTACTGTTAAGTGGTAGCATATGTCCCCCTCCCGCTACAATGACATTTTACACCATACAGCAATAAACAAATATTCCTTTTTATTTAAAAATTAAAAATAAAATATTGTAAAATATACATAATAATAATTGTTATTTGTTTTATAAATTTAAATATGCCCATAAATGTTTATATGAATGATCTATGTCATGTTCGTCTCGTTTTGGACATCTTGTTTCTTCTGCACTTCTTTTACCCGTTTTAATCCAACTTTTTACATAGTGGTCTGGTTTAAACAATTGAACAGGTGGTCGAACACAACTAATAAACACTAATGATTCTATGTTTTCAGAAGTTAGTACGTTTCTTTTAGGCGTTATTATGTTGTTCATGGAACTAAATTATCTTTCACATTCAGATGAAGATACAGCAATAGTTGAAATTGCAGTTTAAAGTGGGTTTAATGTTGGTATTTTTGAGGAATCTTTCAAGTCTTTAAAGTCTCTAAATCCTCGAATTGCGGATACTTCATTTGAGTAGTCTAGGTTTAAGACATATTATATACATATCTATGGTATTAAAAAAAAAAATTGACCTATAATAAATTACAAATTAATCATATCACAATATCCATTAGGTACTTATAACACGTTATACAGAAATAAAAAACCCTGATACTATCATAGATATATAATATAGTGTACTTAAGAAGTTTCAAATACCCACGAATAGTATTATACACTCACAACAAAATAACTAAAATAGGTATGCTAATTTTTTAATATGTAATTTCGTCCCAAATTTGAACTTAAAATGACCATAAAAATAAACTGTGCTTGTGTATTTTTTTAGATTTTTTGGTAACAGAATTAACTACTTACGTGGAATCTTGTTTTAAATTTTCAATCCTTAGCTATAAAAACTGAACATTTTATAATTTATTAATTACGATGATTGATAATTTTCGAGATTTTGATAAATTTTGTCAAAATGCGATCTTTAAATGCTTATAGAAAAAAATTGTGCCAATGTATTTTTAATATTTTTCAATTTCTATTGTAACAATATATCAGGAGCATTGTATTAATTTTTTACACTTTTTGGCCCAACAGATAAAACTTTATTGATATTTATAGAAAAAAAAAAACTAAAAAAATTGAAAACTAAAAAGGTCCGTAAACGGCTCAAAAAGAGTCAAAATATTTTCAAAATTGTATGGTGTATAGGAAATGCTAATATAAACATTCAGTGAAATTTTCATGTATCTACAGTAATTCGTTTTTGAATTACAACAAAATAAGGAAATCGCCACATGAGAAATCGAGTGAATATCCAATGTTGTAAAAATTTGAATTTCAAACGCTCATAAAAATTTAATTTGACTTTCTTATAGAATTTTTTTTTTTGATAAATGTAGGAAATCTTATAAGGAATCTTGTATTACATTTTCATATCTTAGATTTAAAAAGAAAAATTTTTATGAATTTCTTACTCGAAATAATTTGCTAATTTTCGTGATTTTTCCATATTTTGTCATTTTTTGAACGTTAAATGCTTAAAAAAAAAAAAACTGTGACTAACGATTTTTAATATTTTTCAAATGCCATTGTAACAATATAGTAGGAGCCTTGTATTAAATTTTCAAGTATTTTTACTCAACAAATAAATTTTTATTGATATTCATAAAAAAAAAAAACTAATAAAATTGGTAACTGAAAATGTCCCTAAACAGTTCAAAATAAATCAAAATATTTTGAAAATATTATCGTGTATAGAAAATGCAAATATAAACAACCACTGAAAATTTCATGTATCTACGGTCATTTGTTTTAAAGTTACACCAAAATCCAAAATCGATTTTCTCGAAAATAGATTTTGTGTAAAAATTCCCGTTTTTCCTTAATTTTTCTTTTGAAAACTACTGGGAAATTTAAATTTTAACCTCCCCAATGCACCAACGATATTCACTTTCCAATCGAACAAGATACTGAAGTTAAAAATCGAAGCATTATTTCGACTACTTATCGTGTACACAGACACAAAAAAAATAAAAAAAAAAAAAAAAAAACACACATCATTGTAAAATCAATACATTCATCGTTTCACTCAGAATCTAAAATAAAAATATTTCCATTAATTTAGTACAATTTTTAAAATGATTCCCGTCCCCAGCGTCCCATTAAAAGAAATTAGAAGGGGTACTCTAAAATATTTTTAAAATAGAAGTGGGACTCCGTCCCCCCGCGTCCCCCCACCCAATTCAACCACTGGTCACAGGTCCTACAGTAATGTTGGCGTCAACTCATTTTATACGCGTAGTATGCTATGACTCCATCCATTGTATATGATCTAAGGTTAGAATGTTTATTACACTAAACACTACAAAATGAACCATGCAAAAGGCCCAAACACATATCTAAGAATGACATTGTAAAATGGTCTAAACAATTGTATTCCCCCTTGTTCATTAAAAATATACCTCTATGCCTACTTACATTTTAATATAAATTATGACGTACACAGTCCGCAGGCTTCTTAAAATCACAAACGGAGTAGGCACAGATATGTTATATCTTATCACACGCTAGTCGAACGTATTTCGATTTCGATGTCGAATCAACTCGCCGACACTTGCCGGTGTAATGCCAACTTTATATAGACAAGTAGGTATATAATAGTCCAACCGATTGATATTCTTATGGTCGCTTGGATTAAAATTATTTAAGTTTGTTGAAAATGGATCTAGATTTTTATAAAAATGTCTTGTTCCTTATATCATAGATTAAATATACTATAGTATATTTAATCTATGCTTATATCCATAAGAACATTAATTCATAATCCAATATAGTTATACCATATAGTAAATCGTAATTAGTAAAGCAAAATAAACTGACTGACTAATAGAAATCTTTTTATTCCACGAATCTATTCACCCCAATATTATGCGATGTTTTGGCCGAAAATTACTTCAACCTACCGTATACCTCTATATTGTAAACGTATTAGCATAAAATCAAATATCCCACTTTATAAATGTAATAATAATAATATTGCAATTTCTAGTTGCCTGTTGGCAATAATAATATAAGATAATATATTAGTAATCCGTAAAAACAAAAACGATGGGTAAAATTACGAACGATGTTGATCGGTTTCGAAAAGTAGGTACTAAAAACAATTGTATTACCCAACATGCGTCTGCTTAAAGTCTATAATAATATATAAGAAAACCGAAAAGAAACTTATTTCAAACGCTTGTGTGATATAAGAAAGCTAAAAGCAAGTTCGGAAAATCGAGTGGCCCTGGTCGCGATTGCAATCTTATTGACAGTTCGGCACTTATACTATACAGTCGTCATCGTAACAATGGGAAACGAGCATTGTTTGAGTTTAAAATAATTATCGAAACCGTACGATAATAATGATCGGCAGTCTGGCAGTGACACTTGAAGCCGATCGACCCGCAGAAGACCAATAATAACCGTTAATAATTATTATTATATACATCTGCATATAACATTATAACGCGCAACGGTGGCTTTTATTTTGTTTTGTATTCGCGTTTTCGAGTAGGTACCTATATAATGACTACACCCACGTGCATTGCTTTGATGGGTTACATAAGTAGGCACTCGATTTTAGTGGGGGCGCCTATGTATATACGTCGTTGGTTTCTCATCCCATTAGCTAGTGTCGTCAGTCTTCCTCTATACAATGACGCGTGGCCCGCAACGAACAACTTTTCCACATTTTCCGCAGTGAATGCGTAATTATATTATTACAATTTACAATAATGTGACGCGATCATCGACGGTATTATACAACACTGGTTATACTCGTCAAGGATAGTTTATAGGTAATCGATGCAAACTCGATGAGCATAAGAACCGAATAAACATTCATAATATTATTATAATGGCGGAACAATATCACTAGGTGTCGTCGAATATTATGATCAGTGTTGGGAATTATCTAGATAAAATTATTTCTTAAACTATCTTATCTGGATAAAAATAATTAAACCATCTAATTATCTCATATAGATAAATGTAATGGTTATCTGTGGTAATTTATCTAGATAAATAATATAATAATAAGAATATTTTTTTTATACTGAAATAGCCAATAATTTACCAGAACCGAGCAGCGATTCAAAATTCCAATATTACTATGGTTTAAAAAAGAAATGTTTATTGTCAGTTTTATTTTGTTATTTTATTTTTCTTTAAGTTATATTACAAATTAAAATTGTATAGTATTTTAGTTAAGAAATGACATTAATTAATAAATATTACCTAATTTGTTATTACTAATACAGTAATAAATTATATTAGGTATTTATAATATAATTTAAAAACAAATCATCTATTTTTTTATCTAGATAAATGTATGTGTATTTTGTGAAATTATGTTATATTTTATCTTATATAGATACATTTTTAATGAATTATCCATTATCTTATCCAGATGATATTTTGGTTATCTTTTCCCAACACTGAATTTATAATATAGGTATAATATTTTAATATTTAGGATCCAAATTTCAATGCAAAGTTCATTATTTTTTGTGTGCAACGCATTCAGCATGTAACAGATACTTCAGAGGTGAAACTTTTAATTCCATTCGTTGCTGTTTTTCCTTTTTTAGAGCTTTTTTAGCGTTATCGGGTCATTTTATTGATTCTTAGTGCATATTATTACACATTGTACCAATGTAAATATTAGGTAATTCAAAATGTTATATAAAGAATTATTGTTTTCATAATATTTACTTTAATAGTTTTTAAGTATTTTTCATTCTCAATCCAAATGCCAATCGTTCTATTTATGGATGCGATCACGTCATTATCTATATACACTAGTGTACGGCGATAATCGGATATGGTGTCTTACAGGCATTCAAACAAATAACAACTAATTTGGTCAGTTGGAGTTACATAAAGCGATCGCGTTTATTTCGAGTACCTCGCTACTGTTTATTTATTGTTTGTTTGTTTGTTTGTTTGTGTGCACCTAAGTTTGTAATTGTTTGTTGACTGTTGTTAGTTTAGTTAAGATAAAGAACTGTTAAAAATTCCGAAAGTTTATCTGTAGTTATTCTATCGTGCTAAAATTTAAGTATAATTATTATGTTGAAAAATCATTTTTTGTTATTTTTAAGAGCATTTTTTGATAGTTTTTTAGGGCATTTAAATGTATGATTGTTGTACCTCGTACAATAATCACGTTTAACATTATTTCATTACGATTTTATTCAGGTATTTCTGACATAAAAACTCTCGTATTGTTTTGTATTCGTTCAATATGTGACCTACCAATCATAAAGCGAATTAATTATGTGACCTTCCTGTATTACCGGGTTCAATAAATGACCTACCGATGTTCTAACTCAAGACTTTTTTTTTTTTTTTTTTCGTTTGAACCGACAGCAGAGGAGGATCTGTGTGAACACTACTACTCCTCAACTCAAGACTTATACGTAGTTACAATATATCTAGTAAGAACGGACTACGCGTGCTTGCTTATTTGTATACTATTATTATATAATTACTGGTGTTTACCTACAGATAACCGTCATCTTACCTAATTTCATATTTCCCAACAACATCACAGACTATAATACATGAAAATAGTGTTATTAAGAATACATAATACCTGTATACACGACTACAAGACCATATCTGGCATAAAATAGGGATGGTAAATACGTAACAGCACAGCGTCGTGCATTAATAGCATTAATATTAAAACGAATAAAAAAAAAACATAAAATAAAAGAACAAATACAATAATGATAATAATAATCAGCAAACATTTGACACTACAAATTTTTGCGTTGTTAAAATTCCACTATTTGTACCGATGACGCTATTTTACGTTGATGCATCATCAACTGGTATAATATTATGTATTGTTTAAATGTCGAAAACAGCCGTTGAGGAAAACTGGTCAACTTCACGTGGTCTGCGGGAGATCACATAATAATATATCAAACGGTTACCTATTGATGTTTATTTTTTCGGGGGTGGTATGACACGATCGGTTTCAGCACGTTTACCTTCCCTGCAGCTACGTAGGGTTCATAATATAATATCATGTCCGAAACAAATCGCAATGATATAATATTGTGTTTCGCCGCGGTGTATATTATTATAGGTGTACATAATATATAATACGGCAAATGTCGAAAACATTATTTTATATTGTTATTTATTATGCTGCTAGCTGATATCAAATTACGCGTACATACATGTATTATTTATAGGTGCAGCGTATTCCGGAGTGGTAGCTGATGCGAGTGCGACGCATCGCCGCGGTGGCGCGTGACAATATGTATTCAGTCCGAGGCCGCGTGTTTATAGCAACGGCACGTCGTCGCCGAGCACTTAGGTCTTAAGGTATATAACATTATATCGGATACCTACGTGTGGTTGCCGGCGGTTCGCGCGACCTTTGCCTCCGGAAAATCGGTCAACGGTCGGCTGCTGTATTATTATTATACGCTCGCTGCGGCTGTCCCCGTCGTCGCGCGTATTGATCGTAATCCGCAATAATAATAATATAATATAAACGACGATATTGTTATTATACGAATATTATAATCGGCCATACGTCGCGCGGCTGTGACACAATATTATGGATACTTCGGACCTCCCACCATACGCGTATTATAGTGATATACCATGGTAACCGAACGGGGCGCGGACGTAACCGGACTCGCGGCAGGTGAAAACGAATTTCCAAAATAATATTGTAGAGTCGTCGTCGGTCGAATGCGTGCAACGTTTATGAGGTCGCTAATTTCTGGGAACTGAGCACCGCTATTGCCAAACGCACCCTCGAGACCCCTAGCTATCATAACTATATAATATAGTTAGTATATTACACTGCGTTTGCTTGGTCCCTCTGTACTCGGCAGTTGTATAGTATTACAACGACGTAGTCATATTATATTGTATTTTATCACACCGGTCGTCGTGTTAACTCGGTGAAATACGGAATTAATGTCGTCGGTGCACGAGACATTATGATATATTATATAGGTGCTATTGTCGAACGTTTTTTTCCCTGTCTTTATCCAACACCACCTCTCGGTGATGGAGATGACAGTTATTTTAATCTTGATCCCGTCACAATATTAATAACACTATCGATATGATTGAGTAAAATAAACTCGGATGTTCGACGCTAGAGTGCCTATGCAAGAGCAATGACATGGGGGGAGGGTCCACTGCGGATACATTTTGAAGTGGAAGTAGGAGGTATAGGGTAGCTCCGCATTGGCACTAGCTGCGTCTGACAATCGCATCAGATCCTCAGCCGACGCTATTATATTATATTATGTAGTACATCATATTAGGTCGCACAATTTTTTTGTATACAGCTTAAATAAACAATGATTTTAGAAAAAATGATTACTTACAATCGTTGTGATTTTTTAAGTTTCTTACATTTTTGGATGACAAAACAAAATCGAAAGAAAAAAAATTAATAATTTAAGTAAATGGAATTTTTACAGATTTTTAGATTTCGACAAAATCGATTATGTTTTATTGTTGTGACTGTTACGGGCTGTGAATTCTGTGCATTCATAAAATCGATTATAAGTTATAACGAATAAATAGAATAACAACACATGATTGACTGCGTATGATTAGTATAGTTTCGACCTTACTGCTTACACACACAATATGTTATAAACTGTGACCAGAGTAGGTACCAAAGCTAAGTCACGAATTTGCAGAATCCAAGAAAACTAAAATAGATAATTATAAGCCTAGAGGCTAGAATCCTC
Organism: Macrosiphum euphorbiae; assembly: GCA_949089665.1. NCBI lineage: Eukaryota > Metazoa > Arthropoda > Insecta > Hemiptera > Aphididae > Macrosiphum > Macrosiphum euphorbiae. The sequence continues at coordinate 14,591,450 of CARXXK010000001.1, read as the reverse complement.
ATAAATTCTACAAAACTAATATAAATCAATAATCATGATTCATGACCACTAAAGCTGTCTCTCGCATCTTTTACGAAAACAACAACTTTCCACGACCACACTCAAAGACACCTGCAAAACACGCAAGCCGTTCAAGTCAAAGGAGACGGCATAATTTATAAGGGAGCCCGGAGTACAGCATATTCAGATGTACCATAAGCCTTTGACTCCCTTCACTTCACTAACACAGACACGACTATAACAGTGTCGGACTGGCTGTGGCCACTGGGCCACGAACGCAGCAGGGGTCCTCCGTTTTATTTGTTTTTTTTGGGGGTCTTGTAAATTTTTTATTTCCTCGGTGTGTTCCTGGTCTATACAGGGAGTAGGGAGTTCGCAAAGTATTTATTGAAATATTTAATAGTACGTAGGCGCAATTTTTCTTTACTGGGCCCAAGGCCGTTCATTATGGGCCACTTAAGAAACTGATGCATGAGGCGGCACTGCACGACTTGTACACGTTTATAATTTTTACTTGAATCAAATAGAAATAAACTATCATCATACTGTTGAAATTGTCTTCAACTGTTTATTTAAAAAAAAACCACCAACATCTGGATCTCTGACAGTCAGCATACAGCAGAACTCAAAAATTAATAACCGTACATACCGCGTGAATTCCTCGATGACGAGGCACACTCGACTGCTACTGTACAGCAGAGTTATTACCCACTTGCTCACTTTTTTCAGTTGTATAATTAATATAATACGGATAAAGCGATGCACAATTTATATAACTTAAATACATTTCAAGGGACAAGAAAAAAATTCTAGTTATCGCAACGACTTTATTTAGGACACATCAAAATTTGAATATTTGATTGAGACGCACTATCGCGCATGCAGTGTATTTCATTGATCTGATAGTTTTTTTTTCCATTAAAGCAAATATATTTTAACGTTGTATGATTTTGAAAATCCTTAGAATTGTGTGAAGGGACAACGTTTGTAAATTTAATTATGATACTGCAACTCTAACACACATCGTTCTAGTGGCCTATTCACAAAAGAGGTCTAACCGCATCACGATAAGAGTACGCCTTATTTTTTTTTAATTTGTTACCATGTGCTACATATTATTATTACGTACCTATATATTATATTAATAATGATCTTGAAATGTAGAACTCTATTTAAACATTTTTCTTTAGAATGTTGAACTATACCACCGCTATACCACTATTTCAAGTATTTATTATATTAAATTATATTGTATTTATTCGAATTTGTAGATATTTAGTATTGTATACATACATTGCAACTATATAGCATAGTTAGTCCCATACTATTACCTTTTTAAATAATTTTAACTTTTAAATAAGAAATGAAATTGTATAAATAAAGAAAAAACATTAAAATATAATCTTATGAATTATATAGCTCTAATAGAAAAAAGTTGTGCTACAGTTAGGTTAATTTAAATTTATGATGTGAATATATTAACTAAAAAACTTAGTAGGTACTACTCGTACTTCATATAACCTTAATTATCTTGAGGAAATGTGTCGAATGGCTGGCGTATACATGTCAAGTATTAAAAATAATTCTCATGTAAAATTCTGTATTCTTTATTTAGCTTAACAATAGTTATTTTTATTTTAACCTAACACAGGTTTACTCTATACATTATAGGAATCAAAACAATTAACATTAACATCAAAAATGTTAAATAACAGTACATAATATAATAATATTATAGTTTTACACTTATACATTTACAAGGCTGATAAAGTGATAAATAACTATCTTGATAAAAAAATTGTAATTCAAAATTCAAATTATAATTCATGAGTAGGTATTCACAATTATAGAGACAACCTATATTATTAACATTTATTTATTTACGTATAAGTTAAATTTTTAACGACGATTTTCACCAAACAGTCATTGATATAAAATGTATTATTTGGTATAGGTAATATTATAATCATTTTAATTTTGCGCACATAAGTTTTCACATTTGTTGTATAATATGTTACGTCCTTCCTTCCATATACCCAAATAAAATTTAGCGTTTAAGACATTTTAAATTGATATATCTTATAAGGAATTTTAAAGTTATTACCTGTATTTTTTATTTCTATTATTATTATGTAATATGTATTGCCTTTATTTACATGTTATTGAATTGAACATTTAAGATTTATTTCGGTTATGTTCATTCGAGTGAAATGTGATATCGAAATAATTTACGTTCCATAAAGGAAGACTAAGGATTTATATGAAACCAATAACCATTGTGGTTTGTCGTTAGAAACTTAAATTCCAGTTTATTTGTTCATGATAATATTAGCTATAATGCAGGAATATTTTTAAACATACGACTAGTAATTATAAACAATTAAACATATTTTATTTTGTGGTTTTTATTATGAAATAAAACACGATAATACGATACCGACTAACGAGCCGGAATTAAAAATCCATTGGGCCCCGAAATACTTATAGTGGGCCCTTTCGACTCACAAACTTCAACTCCGCTAACTTCATAAACATTTTAACGACAACTATATAGTTGAATATAATATTTGATTCTGAAATATTTCGAAGAATAATAATAATAATTAATAAGACCAAGTACCAACTACCGAGAAAAATAATTATGTAATATTATATTATACGAAATTATAAATTATTGAAACAAAAATACTATATAATATAGTCACCACAACCACCTTAGTAACATTTTATATTTTGAGCGTCAGACGCTACTATAAAATATAGTTAAGTAGACCACCTCACGCGGATAGGTCAAAAACACCCAATATCAATTAATTATCTAATATATTATTCAATAATTAAGCACTATACCACACAGGTACTACATTATTGAACTACATAATATTGTTTACAACTCCCATTCTCATTAATTTACAAACTTTATCATATTGTTATCAAATATCAATTTAATATGAATTTATCATTTAGTAATTTCAGCTCTTGATATGAACAATTTATACTTAATTTTTTTTGAAATACGCTTGTCTATAATTACTGATAATTTTAGGCAAGTTATGTTTTTTGTATTATATTATGTACATCGGTCTGGTAAAAAAATTGTTTAATTTATTCCTTTATTTTTTTGGTTTCCAAATTATATTATTTTTACCATAATTATTAATATTTATTGTTATTTCACAAGCTGCTATGTGAAAATAATGTTTAAAAATATAAATTGTCACAATAATATATTATTTATCAACCTGAATAATATTATTACATATAATTATTGAAAAATAAGTTGCAGTGTCATGGTTTTATTATTTTCTAAGCATTTAATAATGATATTGATTTGTTTATCATATACCTTTTTCGGCTTTTCTTCTATTTTTTATTTAAATTAAAGTACAATATTAATATGTTTATAAATTTATAAAAACCATTAAAATCTTCGATGATTGAATGGTCTAATTTATTTTTGTGTAATAGTAGGTACTACTGTAGTAGCAATAATAATAATACCATGATGATGGTATTACAACACAAATTTGTGGCTCAATAAATACGAATAAGCAGTGATAATTCAATTATGACACTATATAACAATAAATTGGTTATAAATTATAATAATCTATGCCTGGTTTACGGTCGCCGATTATTATTACTTTATCGGACATTTTCAAAACCAATTTCACTCAACTTTTGTATGTTATTGACGCGTGCATAAAATTACCTATACTACAAACAGAATAATTATTAAAGCATATAATATTATGTACATGACGAACTGCAGACGGAGTAAGCTCTATGCAGTATACCTACACATAATATACTTATATTAATATATTTTAATTTATTGTAAATTAATTTTGCTATACGAACATAATATATATGTCGAATGCGACGAGAAAAGAGAAATAAAATGAGAGTACGAGCGTGGAAAAAAAACGGTTTTTAACAAAAAGGGGGCTCTCCGTATAGAATCAAATCCACCCTGACACCAATCGATATAGCTCTGCCTGGACCGCCACCGCGGTATACTGACGGTTAAAACCGTGAAAGATTATCAAACACGAGATCTTGCCCACATTACATGGCATAGTTGTTGAATGTTATATCACAATATTATATTACGTATAAGTATATATGTCGGGGTAAAAAAAAAAAAAAAAACGAAAGAGAATAACATGAAAAATAAATCCATAACTGACAAAGGTCGAAAACAACAATGCACTTGCGTTTGTTCATCGGGGGATCGGACTCGGAACGTTTGACATGATATTATATTTTTATATAATTTTATATATTTCGAACGTACCAATCTAAATCATATGATGTGATGATATTTTAATGATACACTTTATTCCTCACGGCACTGCATATATTAATGGTTTTAATAATTATTGTTGTCATCGTTTATTCGTCGGCCCAATATCCAAAATATTACCCGTTTAATATACTTGTCCATTATAATAGTATATAGGTGCAAACCTATTAAATCTCGAGGTCGCATACGCAACAAATTTATGCACAAAGTATATATATGTGTAGCGTCCTTTAACCCTCGTCCCTCACAATCGTCACGTTTTAAAGTAAAACCGTGAACACTGCACATGTATATTATACACATCAATTTATGAACTGATTTTCTATCGTGTTATATTATTATGATTGCCAATAGTAGAAGACGTATATATTGTCGATATATTATTGGACTGCAGATGAAATTTTATTTTATTCGAATATAATAACATTAAACAACCATCGAAAGTATAAAATATTATACAGGTTGTGTGTTTTTTATCTGTTAAACAAGTATATAGTATTGTTATAATAATAATACCATGTCTATGATTAATATTACCAGGTTTATATTGGATTATTGTATTAGATACACTATTGTGTATTAACAAGTATATAGTGTAAATAACAATTCGTGTATATATAGATATTGATGATACTTACAAATTACAATTGGTTTTGGTATTTAATTTTGTTAATTATATTAATCTGGATAATCGGTAACGTGTTTGATTTGTGCCCATTCAGCGTGTATAATAACAGTGAATAACAGTGTACATATTAGTAGGTATACAAAGTTCAAACTTTGTCACTGTCAAGAGACATTTTTTGACTATATATTGTTTGAATCAAAAAAAAATATATATATATTATTATTATTATTATAAATCTAAGCCTAAAATCGTATGGGTTGGGCAGGACACATTTTACTTTAAATATTTACTACAATAGTCATTATTTAGAGAAAAAATAAATTGGTAAATAATAACATAACAGTCAACTGCAGACAACCTATATTGGCTATATCAATATTATTTTAAATACGACAGAAATGGATGATGATAAAAATGTTTAATAGATACAATTATACCTAACAAGGAGTAAACAGTAGACAGTATAATATTTTAATAATATATGTTTTTTATGTTTATTAGTCTTGTTTTGTATTCACTTATTCTCACTTGAACCCAACAATATTCTGAATACACGACTATAAAAATTATTATTCATACAAATCAATTAGACATAATTCAAAAATTATGATGGTAAAATTGTTGATTTTTTGTATATTATAATTTATAATATCATAAACGTAATTTTCATCCTCACAGATGACAGAATATTTTTAATGTAATAGTATAATATAATTACGAATTTATTGATGTATATTTTTTTATATATTATTATGATGTTCAAATTGAAATTTCATAAAAATTAAATGTTAACAAACGACGAGCTTTTACGTTTTGTAATTATTCATTTAATGAAAAAAAAAAAAAAACTAAAAAAAAATAATAAATTAAAAACCTTTAAATGTAAAATGTACATATATATATAATTGTTTAAACAAATTATATGGATTTGGGTCGACCAGCTCCACCCCTTAATCTAAACTTGAGACAGTTACAATTTTCAAAAATAAATTATGTATATATTATTCTTTATTTTATAATGTTACATAATATTGTGTAAGCCCTACACAAATCGTTAACAATATTATCTATCCTCGTGTATACAATTTTTTAAGAAAAATTATAAGCATTCACTTAATTTAATTTTTATTTTGAATATATAATTATACAAGCATTATTATTAATTGTAAATACTATTTGTAATTATTGTGATTGAATAAAATTATTTATAAAAATTGGTACTGCGATATACGCAGTCTAAAATATTAAAAAAATAAATTAGATTTGCCACATTTTTGGTACACACACAGGCCACGCACAAAACCGTGAATATCATCGTTATCCTCGGGACTTCAGCCAAATGTGACATCGATTTTGAACTCGGTAGGTCCAAACACACCCTCCGGAAACAAGGTCTGGTTCAATTTGGCTTGTACCCATCCCCTGGTAACATTCTTCACTGCCTCAGTCCTAATGTTGAGTTGTACAACGAGTGGAATCCTCAGCCAACCCTATATAGGCCCACTTGAATATTATTTAAGCTATATTATTGTGCTGTTGAATAAATTATTTCCGCTTTCGTCATTCGCGGCAGAAGACGTCACAGTTGTGTTATAATATTTTCGTTCGTATTTAAACAGATAATAATATTACTATGTTCAGATCAATCGTTTGATATTATAGTCACACTAGTGATAAAAAACTATATTTTCATTTGAAGCTTTTTATACTGCAGCACATATGTTGTGATACTACAACAATGATCTGTTATTACAGTTATCATCTATACGACTATAAACTAAAACATATTAGTTACGTACTAATAAAAAATAAAAATCACAAAACGTTGACACATTGACATAATGCACATCAATACACGTTACAACTTACAATAACATATTGTACAGTGTTCTTCGGTAAATGACATACACCAAACCATTACCATCTGCAGTTATATATGATTGGATACCATTCGGAAAACGTTATTTATTTATTTATTTAACACCACCGTCGTGTTTTCGCAGTGATAACTATATTAGTCGGCTTACTCAGCTGTACTACGTAGGTAATAAGTTTAAACAATTGCGGTAGTGAAAGTTGTTCTGGAATTATTGTATTGAATTATTAAATTACCGAAATTATAACAATATGTGCGAATGCCGCCGAATAGTCTGTTATTTATTTGAAAACTTATCATACAATATAATAAATAATATTAATACCTTATATATGTATTAAATTAACATTAATATTATTTTTAGCTTTTTCTTTTACAGCTTTTGTCGTCAATATTCTCGACTGCTTTCAATAATTAATGATATTAATTTTAAATAATTTTAATCATATTATACGCAACATATTTAGTTGTACGTTATATTATACTTCATAATGAGTTTCTAATACCCGGTCTACGTATCTTGTCGTACGACTTTTTATAAAGATGGGTTATAGTCTACAACTCACTCATGCGGATCATCAACAAAAATTTAAGTCATAATTCAATTAATAATGTTAAATTTGCGAATATATTTAAGTACTAAAAAACATGACGTTAGGAGGCGAAAAAAGGTTTTTGAAACTTGTTTTTAACGACTTGACCGATGGTCTTGCATAAACATATTATTATTCTGTAAGGTCCTATGCCAAGGATGATTATTTAAATATCCCTTTAAATTGTCATAAAATTCAAAATCGTTCTAATTATGGTCATAAACCTGACCACTAACTCTATTTTAATGTTTTATATCGAATTACATACACAATATTAGAATCAATGTGATAAAATTCTTAAGACATTTTTACTATTTTAACTATCGACGCAATTTATTTCGTGTCTATAGCCATTGCAGTATAATATTATATGCCACTGTACGGTTTTATAGAGAAACTTTTTTGTTCTAATATTGACACATGGCAGCGTGATTCCGAAATAAGGCGCAGTAGAAAAACAAACACCTCAATATTGAATTTTTGGCGTTTTAGTTTTGTTTTTATTAAAGTTTGATCCAATATACTAACATTCCTAGGGGTTAATAATGATCGTGTCGCAGAAAATGTACCGAGGAATTTTCCCGGTTGTGTCTGATGGAAAACCACAATAACTTGTGATAAACAGGATTGATTAACATGTGCACTTTTTTCCACTCTTCCGTGCCACCGAGCTGTAAAACATATTATATGGTTTAGTAAATTATATATAATAAAAAACGTAGACATATTTACTGAATTTTTAATGGGATTTCAGTGGTGTTTTATCGAATACAATGTAATGCCGGTTTAGAATATTTTACTTCAATGTATATTATATATGCTATATATGACGCTTTTATATTGCTCAACAATGCTAAAAGTTACTTTTGATGCATTTGATAAGTGTGTGCGTATAATAATACATATTTTATGGTTTGCCATTTAATGACACGGTTGATATATTTTAAAAGCGTATATAGTGTTGTATTGTTTCTAGGCCAAATATATTATTCCACTTAAACAAATTTAAACCGAATAAGTACCTATATCATTCCTGACTATCGGTCGTCCAACGAGATGATAATATATCGTAATTAATTGATTTTTGTCAGAGTACAATATAATATAATATACAGGTCTATTTTATGTATCAAAATGTGTGTGTGTCGTATAATATTATCATACACATCGATTATTATAATAAACTGTTATTATTGATGAAAATCGGTATGCCTATATTGTTTGTAGCAAACAATTGAAAAGTTTGAAAGGCATACCTATATAGAATTAAAGGATTTAAAAGTTAATTAGACAATACAATTTGTTTCATTCTTAGTCATCCGTCATGAGTACATTTATTTATTACAATTTGTACTCTGTACACTGTACAATGAATGTTCGAGCAATCTACATAATATCTCCAAGTTTCGTAGAGTTTCGATTATAAGAAGTGCATACTCTAAGTTAATTTGTTAAATGTCGTTATATTGTTACACTGTCCTCGGCACTGTAATTTGTTGTTGATTGTTGTAACCAGTTAAATTATAGTCTATTTTTAAATTTACTGTAAAAGACATAATATCTTTGCCAGTGTGTACCGTAGTTGAGTAGTTGAGAAAAACTTTTCAACATCTCTTGTTGGTTTGTGTACCAATATCGTCCATCTCTGTTGATTTACTATAATTGACAGCAGCCGATTTCTTTAACATTGTTTAGTAAGGACTTGACCTTAAATGTTTATCTAATATAGTATTATCACGTTACCATTTTTGTTAATAGAATTAATAGTTAATGGTGCTTAAGAAAAATTTTGATTTATTATAAATGGTCGGATTAAATGCAACGTAATATATTATCAGTGTTATTATAACACAAGTAACAACTATATATAGCAGAACAGTGGACTTTTGGCCATTTCTCAACAGACAATTCAAGGCCGACCATAATCCAAATAGTTTTTACTTTTCTATTGTTAGTTTCAAATGCCACAGACACAGGTAGCTGAGAAGGATGACTATTATTTCCCCCCAAAAAACAATTCTATACCTATTCAAGCCTTTCGTGATTGTCAAAATAGTATCTTCTAAAATCATAAGAAACAATTGTCTTAGTCACTCAGTAGTTAATAACTAGTCACAATACTAGTTATGCACATGATGCTATAATTGTTTCTAATTTTGAGAGATTAAGTTTATTTAAGAACAATATTGTAGAAAATATATAGTTAGTAAGTTTTAATCAAAAATCTATGAAGTAAAATAAAATCATTTTTAGTTTCATTATCTGAGCCAATATTAGTAAATTTACTTATTGAACCAAGTACTAGATACTCTACTTATATTAGAAAAATTAATTCTTGCTTAGTATACTGTATAATCTTATTTGTGATGGTTGTAAAGTTTCGTGTTGTAAAGTAAACCAGCTAAAAATAAAAAATAAAAATGTCACACCGATAGTGTTAATATTGTAGCCGTGCAAACATATTCAAACTTGATTATAGTCTATGACAATTTACAAACAATCTGACAGTTTTTCGATATTTCCAAGCACAATGTCAGGACATTTTATTTGTACAGCTACCCCGAAAAAAGGCAGAAACACCTTCAAATATGTGTAACACAATTACGCGTAGCTTATAGGGATTTTGCTATACCCCTGAATTTCTAAATTACTCATCAAATAAATTATTTTATTAACTTGTAAGCCAGGACAAAACTAACTTAAATTAAATTATAATTTAAAGATTATGCACGGTACATACATTGTATCATATACTTAAGCACAACTTGCATGTGGAAATGACGGTCATGATACATTGACACTTGACCTATTCAGTAATTTACAAACCAACTGATCATTAAAAATTACATTCTTGTTGGTTATCAAGTTTTCGATTAATTATTTTTGTTGCAACACTGAAAATAATTATTTTATTCTATACAACTAAACATTTTTGATAAACATAACATACAATTCGTTTCAGTTATGATAAAAACTAACGAACAAAGGACGGCTGTTTGATTTGTTTAAATTATTGAACCAAATCTGATCTATTATTGTCACGTGCATAAATTAATTTACTATGAAATATTTTTATGATTTACTGGTAAAATGGTTATTTATATATTTTATAAATAGAAATTCGAGAAATCCGTTTATAATTTATATACAAAGATCTTTTCATGAATTCTGTTTAAACAATGATGCTTTCTTACGGACTTTTAATTTTTAATGTCAATTACATAAAGTTATAAAACTTATTTTGGGTTTAGATAATATTAAAAGGAATTAACGTTACCACCGTTATTATAACAGGACAATTGTATGCACTTACAGTTTTATAATTTTATATAATATGATTTTATATTGAACTATACCATTCAATAAAATTGGAGTTTAATAACTTTTTTTTGTTTCCTTTCAAACATTTCTTTCATTATATTAATAGCTGTAATTTTGAATTCAAATAAAAGTGTTAAATATTATTAAAAGTCTGGAAGAATCTTCGAGGATTATTTAAATAAACTTAATTTTTTACTTAGCTATACAAAAAAATTATTTGAGAGAAATTCTAAAAATGTCCTCTATATTCGAAAATAGTTATAATATAATGAAATACTAAACATAATTCAATAACTTATAATAATAATAATAATAATAATAATAAAAGGTTGGACATCGAAATTTTTTTGTATATAAAATATGCTTGAAAATTGCAAGGATGGTTTATTAAAGGAAATAAATATGGCATAATCAAAAACAAAATATCCAGAGTTTTTTAAGAAAAATTATTCTTTGTTTTAAAGACTCATTCGATGTTACAAGAGTGTGGCTATACCTAACCTCACCACTCCAACAGCCGATCTCACCCATCGCATTAGATGTTTCACATCAAAAAAATGACCGTAATAAAATATATTTTTACGTATTATACATTATGCATTTATACGTCATATAGGCTTAACGCCATAAACTAATATGATACTTACAATAACAGTTTAACATACGCTAAATGTACCTACATAAAAAAAACGATACCAGTATCATACCGGTATTAGGACTCATAGGTTTGTCATCTCCTCATCACTGAGCATTGGTAGTCAGACGATCGGGTGGCCTCTTGTTCGGTGTCGGTCTTGCGGCAGGAGAATGGTCATCAGCTGATGACGCTGGTTAACGGCACAACCAACTTCGAGTAGTTCACATTGAATCTTCGGAAGTATCCTCAAAATTCGCCGCAGAAACCTACGCACCTCGCCAGGGCTGCACGGAAAGTCCTGGTCGCGGGTGAACCTTCGTGGGATACGCTAGAAATTCGGTAGACCGGTAAACCGGTTTAAACATAGGTATCCCACATTATCTCACGTGTAAGTTATATGGTCCAAACATCCCGGTGCATTATTTTTCACATCGGTTTAGCTAATTTATCGATGGTGAAACCAAGAAAATATAATTTATCGGCACCGAACGAGCATTTTGCATGTATGAGCGTAAGACGGATTATACAGACTGCGTGGAGTGAGTCAAATATACGCGTTATAATATACGATTAGCATATCTTCTCAGTCACTGGACGGTACAATTATGTCGTCTAGGTAGGTATAAATAAATCGGTCCGGCGTTTTTCAGATCATTAAAAACTGTGTTCATAGTTTTTTAAAACAGGCCATTCGATAGAAATTCACTGTGATCTTTTCAGTGGCAATCTCGAATTTCTGCTCGACGTCTTCGCTAAGCGAGATCTACAGGAAACTATGTTTGAAAGATCCAAGGTGGAAGAAAACTGTCCCTAAACTAGATGCGACAGCAGATATATAGGGCATCGGGTACCATTGGTCTTGCGTCTGCATACTCACTTTTCACCAGTCCCCTTATTGTCAAGCAGGACCGGGCTTTCATCCTAGTCCCTAAATATTGTGTATCTCAATTACATCATTTTTGATCTATGAATATGATAATGTAAAACTACCTACCTACATCAACATTTGAGTTATTATACTATTTTATAGACATTTATTTATTCTGATTATTAAATTTTTATAGCCTATTATAATTGATTAGACTAGGTACTTAGTTTATAGTTTATTAGGTAAAAATTATCTAGGTATACAATGTCACAAATCATTAAATTTATAAGGTTATTAATGGAGATATTTTTTGTTATTTATTTTATTATTTTGTATTATTAAAAATAATATTATACATTTGATGTAGGTAGGCATTTAAATTAAAGATTACTGCTTTATATGTATTTTTATGAGAAAAAAATCATGTGTCTATTTATATATTTATATTATGTTAAAAATGATTTAGGTTTTATTGTAATAGACACATATTATTTTTTGTGATATTTTATTATTTATTGTAAACTAACTGAAATTAATTATTAATTACTACTCTTATAGTTATATAAAATTATAAAATACTTATATACTAGCATACGCCAAGGAACGTCCACCAAGTAGCGGGGGCGCATCCGGCGATAATAATATTATTATTAAAATCAACATGTTTTGTTTGCAACAATAAACGATAGTGGCCGGAGGAGAAGCAATGCGGTGTTTCCGAATTGCAGACAAAGTGACAAAAACCATGTGAGTTGCGGACGAAATCTAAAAAGGTAACATACGAATTGCGGACACAAATATAAGATACTAATTGCGGATAATGTTACAATATTCACGTGGTGAAATCAGTAGAATATCATATATACAGACTGTTTTAAAAACTATGACAATAATTAATAATGACGATAATCTATAAATATTTTATAAACAATTTTTTCCACAAAATTAAAACAATCTATAATTCAACAACATTTTAAAAATAACGATTGCTTTTTGCAAGACACAAATATTTTTAACCCCAACTACCAATTTTTTTTTAGCTATTGTCATAAGTCCTGAAAAAGTGGCGAAGGGAAATATTTGTGTCCACAACTAAAGTAGTTTTTATTAAAAAAAGCTCTGTACGCAATTAGTATTATGACAACGAAACTCGTGTCCGCAATTGTTATATTATAATTCCTAACCTGAATAATTCGTCCGCAACTAGTATGTGTCCAAGCAATGCCACAGCAGTTCCGACTCCGGCTCTAGATACCACGTAAAAAAAAAAGTTATATAAAATACATTTTTTATATATGTATATATTATAGATACCTATTTAATATTGTTCTTGATAATCAAGACACTTATAATGATGATAGCTTAGGCAAAATGATTAATTAATTTTCGATTCATTTAGTTTTTAACAAATAACGAAAATCTGATTGATTACAACTTTGATAAAGCACACCAAAATCGGTTTATCAAAATTATGACAATATATTATAATACGCGTAGGCGTATACTTGATAGCTTTCTATTCTAGTTGAGAACGGTTTTATATTATTTTAACCCTGATTTATTGATAATTTTGCACGCATGGTTTAATCAAAAATAAATAGTTCAACATTTGGTTTAGTGTACCTATAATAAGTTTTAAAAATATTTACCTTGGTTTGACACATACAAGTTAAATATACAATTAATATTAAATAATATTTTATTATAAAATGCCAAAAATAATTCTAATACAGAATGAATCACCAAGCATGCCATAGGTACCTTTCTTCAATAATGCAGTTATTCAAAAAATGATTTTCAAATATACTTGTAGATTATTTTTTTCAAATGTTGACATGATTTGTTCTATTTAAAGAGTGTCCAGTGGAGAAACAAACTTCTGTTTTTGAAAATACAAGAACCCCTTTTTTACTGTAAGTTATTAAGAGGATAACTTTTCGGAAAATGTTGACGTATCAAATTCAAAATTCGAACGAGAATATTTTGACCTATTTAACTTTGTATAGGTACTATGGATAATTTAGTCCATAATAACGGTTTTAGATGAAATTATGGTAGTAACGGTGATTTAAAAATATTAGTAATCAATATTAATTTATCAACATGACAATAACATCCATAATTCGTAAAAATAATCTGAGTTTAATTTATATTTAATTTTATATTTTTGTTAAATTATTTTCAAGGACTATTATTCTTATGGTGAACATTTTGATAGTTGAAAAAATTATCTTTCCAATTTTTAAAACAAAAAGTATCAAGAACTTCAAAGGTCTTTAAATATATTTGAAAATTCCAAAACTCAAAATAAATTCATTATTAATGGAAAAATATGGATTAATAAGATTAAATAATCCACTAGGGTGATTAAGTTATTTTTGAATATAAAATTATTGTCGAAAAACTTCGAATAAGTCCATACCGGTTACGGGCTTCAATACAACTTATATTTAAAACTTTGAATAATGTATCATGTATGCGTCTTACATAACATTATTTTTGATACCACATAATCTCCCTCTATTAGATTTATCAGTTACTTGGCACTTTGTAGATGTAATTTTTAATTTTCTCAATAGTTTTCATAAAAAAAAACATTATTTTTGACGGATATGTCAAAACGTTTTAAGATATTTAAGCAAGCGAGGTTTTGCCAATATTCGCGGAAAATCGTTTTCAATTTGTGAATTTTGCTTAAACATATTGAATATCAACAATACTTCACTCGTTGAAATATTTTTCTGATTTATTTTTCACGAATTATTTTTTTTATGTATTTTACATTCAAATCAAACCAAACTGACAAGATAATGGTGACAGTTCCGTAACTAGCATAATAATATAGATGGTAAAAAATAAATTTAAATCACGTACATATTATTATAATATAATAGTATAAATGTATAATGTATTATGTTTTTAATTTTTATTATTATTATTTATTTTTATTATCATATATTACTTTGTATTAACAAAACAATACAATTATTCTAAACCATTTGCGAATAGGCTACACTAGAGTACCAGACTGACCAATGAATACCTAGCTAATTATGCCTATAGGTGAGGCATTCGTGTGCGAGGTCTGTGGTATCAGGTTAAGAATATAAAACACATCCTAACCGAATGGAAAAGGTTCCATCAGAACCGAGTCAGCCCCGACATGTCCGAAAACCTTGACTCACCCCAGAGTCAAAACTGATTAATCGTCGAATTTTCAAAATCAAGTGATTTGTATTTTGTTTCTAGGTTCCAAGGATCCAATCTAAAAATACAATGCTTTGATCAAAGAAAAACTTTTTTTTATTTTATTAAGTGAATTTATTGTAATATATTATCAGCTAAAATCACACGATAATAACTAAAATAGAGCTAACAACAGCTAAAACAATATGGAACAATATGGTAACACAATGTGACTGATTATTGTACAGTGCTACCAAAAATATGTAAAAAAAAAAGATCAATAGAAAAAATATGTACCCTCGTCCTATTGTATTATAGCGACCGGTGGCGAGGGGTGGCTCGCGGAATTTCTATTTTCTAGTGGGACAACCTACCGACAACTTCAAATGGAGATGATCACCGTGAGCGGCCGTTAGTGTGACGTAGGTACAATACAAATTCGGGACGATGTACAATATATACATTGTGTGGTAGCCGGTAAGTACCTAGGTATAGGTACCTACTGATCGCCGTCGGTTTCCGCGCGATGCCGATACGTCGCCAAAAGCTACTTTCAGAAGACCGTAACAGATAAGCCTCACATCGCTATTGGATGACGAAAGCCCGAGAACGACGCTATCGGTGTTCCGGTTACCGTAGTTCACGGTCGCGGTATCGTCGCTGGAAATTTAAATTTCACGATATTTCGGGAACCGACCGCGTTCCACATTTGGGGGTTCCGAAATATTGTTTAAAAAAAAAATATATACCCAATCATCATATACGTAAAGCTCAATGTCATTAAGTTATGCGTCAAAAGTCATTAAAATTTAAAACCAATGTGTAGGTACTGTACCTACATTGTCATAAATGTGTCACGGCGACGTTTACCTTAGCCGTAGTTTGATGTGGGTAGTGGCCACGAATGATTGTAATTTACAGTTGTTTGCTTTTTTTGTTAGGTATTATTATTATTATTATTATTATTGAGGTCAGGGATCAATTATTTTTGTAAATTGCATACAAGACATAATAATATTTAATTATGACGTTTTATATAAGTACAAGACAAGTATTTCGAAAATAATTAGTGTTACACATAATTATCAAATATTATGATTTATGAGAATATTATGAGTATATTATAATTGATGGTATTAAAAGAGTATAATATGGACAATATAGTTGTCAATAAAAATCAATATTTAGACCAACTTGTAACAGATGAATAATAATATCATTAATACTCCGTCACGGACTAGACGAATACAAAAAGTTTTGACACAATTAATTACCATACATTTCACAAGTAAATGCTCGTTGATCGGTAAAATAATGAAGAATTATACACAAATAAAATAATTTATAAACTATATAACTATATATGAGTTTACCAATAGATTGGCAAAAAAAAAAATGATTAAAATGTGTTTATTGTATATTGTATTAGTCTTGACTAATAATAACTTATAACATGTAAAACATTGATTAAGTGAAGACTATAGTAAATAATAGTATATTTATTATTTTATTATTTTGCCATTGTTCTTAGTTTACATAATTATATGTGATGATATTATTTTTTATTTAAATGTACAACTTGAAAGTTTCATTTATTCGTCGAGACAGCCTGACTTCCATTTAATTGAATAAAGTTAGTATTTTTCCCAACATTAGCATTTAACTTTTAGATTTTATTGATTACTAACTTATATAAGTTATAGCTTAGGATTCTTAAAGATCACTTAACTTAACTAACTCGAGTTAATTTTCTCGATTAACTAGACCGTATGTGCACAAATGCACAATATTATAATTATGACATCGAATGGCGATAATAATAATGTTATCCTGTCCATAACTATCTATACGCAATATAAATTGCACATAGAGAAGTATGATGTAGGTACATAATGACATGATGCAATTAGTTTCACGTAGGTATACTCACAAACGTGGTCGTTTATCATGTTTCTTAAGATATATGCTTTCTGTCATACTATTCAAATAGGCTGTTCCATTCAACATATAGCTCTCACTAATGCCTTTGATGCCAACAAATTTCAAGATTCACAAATAAGATTTTTGTCGTATATTGCATACCTATATTATATTCTGTGTACGTTTTCAAAAGATTGACCGACCGCATATGTTATTAAATATTTATTTTCTATTTTCAATGTCTGTATTCGCAGGTTGCGTTATAGGTTAGCTGGAATAATCCGAATAAATATAATACGCTTAGGTATACATTCAATATCAGATTCCGATAGCACACAAAGTGAATGCTCTTTAGATGTCCGCCATTATTAGTGTATGATTATGTGTGCATTATATATTATAAAAACATCACATGCATATTTTTTCATATAAAATTATTATGTAGGCCATAAGACTTGTATAGAATAAATAGTAGACAAGTGTATAATATAATATAATGGGTGTACCTACACGTTTTTTTTTTAAATATCTTAAAACCGATACGTTTTTATTTATTATTATTAATGTTATTTTATAGACTGGATATCCTGACGCACATCAAACGTCCAGGCCATCAACTTCCGGGAACGTCAGAAGAGAAGGATTATGTAACGGACAGGTTCACAGCAGCAGAGAGTATGAATCTCCCGAAAGTTCGGTGGCGTTGGATAGAGACCGGCAAAGAAGTAAGATAATTTTGATGTTAAAAGATTTTAAGTTCATAATCTGAATGAAGTCTAACCTTTGAACATTTAAACACGTGTATATATATTCTGTTATGCAATGCAAATAATATAGGTATTTTAAGTTTCTTACCTTTCTCGACTACAAAGTTATTCTTGAGTATATGCCACGAAATTAAGAGTGTCGAACTTCATAAGCACAAGACACAAAACCCATTTATTATGATATGCAAATAAATGTATTTTATATTAAATGAAAAAGTTTTTATGTCGGCTACGTGTCTTATACGCTATAATATTATATTATACTATTTGAGTATTGCAATTCAGTATTACTCTTAAAATTATAATTTATAAATAACCGAAATAAATTATATTTTGCCAGTACCTATCTGATACTATAATATTATATTTTATTCGCAAGAAAGACATATTGACTAAATACCAAAGTTATATCAAAATCAGAAATGAATACAAACTTTTTTGATTACAAAGAGATTGCATACTCGAAATCAATTTGGCCACTTACTCGAAAATATTTACCGTATACACACCAAACATTTTTTTCCTCGATATTTTCTCCACCAACCCTTATCATAAAACTGAAATAATTTTTCAAGTAAAGAACCCAAAATATGAATTAACAAAACATTTTTTTTATTGTTATAAATTAATTCTTAATTATATTTACACAAGTTTTCTTATTCCTCTAGTAAAAGGTACATATTCTGCAATGCAACCATGAATTAATAAACAATAAGCGGTTACACCTGTAAACGGTTCTGATAGGTACTTACTTCATAATAGAACGATTCAGCCACAGCCTCAGCAGTGGATGTTCAATTGAAAATTGAAGCATGAGAATCGCTTACAGGTGTAACTCTTTTTTGTTTATTAATTACTAGAGAAGTAAGAAAACTTGTGTAAATATTATAGTTAAGAATCAGTTTATAAAAACAAAAGTAAAGGTGTTTTATTTAATAATTTGAGTTCTTTACTTGAAATAATTATTTCAGTTTTATAATAATAGGTTTGGTGGGGAAAAATCGAGGAAAAAAAAGTAAGTGTGTACGCGGTAAATATTTTCAAGTAAGTGGCAAAACCAATTTTGAGTGTGCAGTTTCCCTGCAATTTTAAAATCCCTTAAATATTTTGTGTAAAGTGACGATTCGTTTACAAAAATTGTGAAATCTCCCTGTAAAAAGGTATACAGTGTAATCTCTTCGTGATATGTGATAGGGTAAAATCAGTGTGCTCTGAGGGGGCACCCCCCTCTTCCTCGAACATGGTGTAATTACAGCAGATAAAAGAACAAACGTACTGTGAAGTGTGAACATACAAATGTATACTACTTCGGTTAATTCTTGGTTATTCATACGACATAACATATTCTATAGAACACGTCATATTATCTATAGTTGCGTATACAACTTGTAAACTTCAATATAAAAAATAAATACGATGACATTACATAAATCCAGAAACCTATATGTATTATTATAACCGAGGTCAATACCCGGCATTAATCACAAATATTTGAACAAATTTATAAACCATGTAATTAAAAATAATTTTTTATTAAATAATGTTTATTTAGGTACTTGTTTGTTTACTGTGAGTTGTGACCCTTTATCCTAAAGTCCGATTAATTTCATATACAAAGGCTCGGAAATAATAGTTTCACGCTTACAATAATTTAAGTTATTTTATAGTTTTATAAAATATTACAATTTTTTGGGTGGTACCAAAAATGCAATGTAGCTTTAATTATATACAAACTGCAAAACCGATGGAATTTCGTAGAATGGTATATTTAATTTTTATAATATTAGTGTGCAATGTTCAATTTATATAAAGAGGTAACATGAAGCTACTTAAGTATTTCAAGCACTGATTTAACCTAAAATCGAGTAAAAATGAAATTAAAAATCTGTACAGGTCACTGAATTGATGTCATTGTTATTTATTATATCGAATTTTTTTAATTGTATTTACTTCACATTAGGTGCTTCACGATATTACAATGATGGAGTTTTATTTATTTATCATTTATTTCTGTATTGGATTGATTTATATTTGTTGGTTTGTTTGTAGGTATCTATTAGATTTAATTAAAAATTATAACTTAAAAAGTAATAAAAAAAAAGCCAAACAACAAGTTTTAATTTCAGATGGTTATAATATGTTTCGAGGTGTTAAAGCTTTATAAACCGGGATATTAGTTGTTGACTTTATAGCCAAAGTTGTTCTAAATCATTCTCTGCGCAATCCGGTGTGAATACCAAAAAAAGAGGTAGAAAAATAATAAAAACTAATCAACTAAGTCCTAGACACAAACTTAAAATCCTTTTGTCATTATTTACTGTTTAAAAAACACTATGTTAAATTACTCAAGACTATTGATCAATAACTATTGAGAGTAAAGTTTTCCAAATTATTTTCTTAGTATTTTATTGTATGTATTATATATTGTAATAATATAATCTTTATAATATAATAATAAATCCTTATTTCCCTTGGTCACTCCATAACTTGAGAACGCCTCGACCGATTTGGCTGATTTTGTTTCTGTTGTGTTCGCAATTGTCAGGACAAGGTTTGTATAAAAGAAAATTTTATGAAAATCCACCGGAAATGTGGATGGCAAAAATACAACAGTGGCGCCCATCTGTCCTGCAAAAAATTATTACTAAATAATAATATATTTTTATTTATTGTAAGGTTGCTATTGGTTATGTTGAATATAATTGTAGACCTGTATATTTGGTCAGAACCATGAACAACGTGTTAATAAAACATTCGTAATTACGTACGCACCTCGCGTTGCCTACCTGTAAATTACTGCTATAAGTTTGAAACATATATGGAGCTTTTAACGGACAACGAAGTGCAAGGGATCAGCTAGTATAATATATTATTTGTATACGATTGTAAAACGCTATAGTTGTTATTTTTTTTTAATTTACTGATCTAATCCTAAAATAGCATTTCTATATACATTTCAAGTTAAGATCTCAAAAATAATTTAATTTATAAAAAACAAGTTTATCGTTGACTTAAGATATTATACATAGTTTGTAAAATTAACGAGTTACGAGTGTTGGTATCATTTATTGATTGTGACTTCAGAACTATACTTACACTATGATTCATAATCGCACATTATATTTTTTAGGACATGTGTCTGTAACAACGTTTTAAAAATAACAAATGTATATAAAACGTATCGGCTATTTTCTAGTTTTCTTTTTCAAGTGTTTCAAAATATTATATAGGTACATTTATTACCCAGAATTCACAAATAACCCGCAATCAATTTAATCATTTCGGTATGTTATAATTTTATTTGTAACCTGTAGTAGCTACACAGTAATACATTTTTAAAACTGTAGATTTGATACTATTATTCTTATTCAACATTTCCTTTATTTCCCCGGCGAATTGATTATTTCAATATTTTACTATAGGTACCAGCTAGAGTTGTCACTGTCAGTTGAACTAGGATATCATTGAATAATTTAAAAACAGAACTGTACATTATTTTCCAAATGAAATAATAATGCATAAACTACTTTTAACTTTAACATGTTATCAACATAATCATATAATATTTAATAGGTGATAGCGTTGAAAACGTAGCCGATACCTCACACAACAATTCACTGATAACTTAAAATTTAAATAATATCAAATACTAATATTTTACACATTTGTTTTGCTTCAAATTGATGACACCGTCCATACACTCAGTGTTCTTCGATCAAATATAATAAAACTGTCAATTTTTGTTGGTGTGTATATCTTTTATAGCGGTGCTATTCTTTAGCTTGGACTCAAATGTGATAAAAAATATTTTGAATTTCATCTAGCCATTGTGTGATAAATACGTCGTATATATATATATCATGACGTGTGCATATATTTTGTAAGCATATAATATGCATAGCTTTTCAGTGTCCGTTAATTGCATTTTCCTAATAAACCGAAATACTTACTTTTTTCCCAATAAAATATTAAGGACATTATAATATATTTTCTTGAATGGACCACGTTGTTAGTACTTTTTAGATTCATTTCGTCCAAAGTTGTTTATTTATTGCACGTAAGTACGGTCAGTAATTGAGTGTGGGCCCATAATGTGGAACCCAAATCAAAAGGTCCCGGTCGATGGCCTGGAAACTATTTTGTGGATCCGTTTATACCTACATTGTATATTAGCGATTAAAGGTGCCTACGGTAGTAAGGTCCATAATATTTAATGAGTTTAACAAACTATTATATATAGATTGGTTCGGCTTACACGTAGAAGAAAATATAATGTGTTATGGTTGTTTAAACTAACATCTATTTTTAATGAATTAAAATTTGAAGATTTAGTCTTGATTTCATTTAATATTCAAAGTTTAATACTTCTTAGCGTTGCTTGCAGAACCCGTATTGTGCTATATTGAGTATAGGTATGTGATGGCTCCGCAGTCACTCTGTAAATTATTAATTAGTATGTAATTACTTTTTGTTAAATTACTGTTAACATTTAATAACTTGAAATACTATTTCTATTAGAACAGATTCAACCAAAGTTCACACCGAAAATGGGGAAGAACCTGACTTAACTTATATAATATAATTTTGTCGTACGGAATTCGTCAACGGGTTAAATATTTTAATCTTATTTTAACTCAAACTGGCAATCCGATACAAGAATGCATAGTTTATTGTTCAATATTATACTAAATAATAATTATAATAATTGTAGCTTTGTTATTTGGGTATTTAATACGATAATATTGAAGTACCTACCTGTCTATGTATTCTATATTATTAATAAATATAGTTGATTGCGTATTATTAGATACCAATAGTATTCATATCAATAATTTGTAGTTATAGTTAATGTTATAATAATGAACTCGTTTAGATTTTGAAGTTTTAACTAAACTAAATGTGATTTATACAATTTTTACCGTCGTTCAAAAATAAAAAATAATTGAATAAATTCTTTAAACAGACTTACTACTTGGTGTAAAAATATTCTGCCAATCGTTAAGTCGCACATAATTTGTATTATATTATAATTATCTACCTTTAATTACCTACTATAACGATTGAAATATTGATAAAAAAAAAGTGACGATATTATAAAAGAATTATTATAGCCAATCGACAAATCGTACCATTATAACTTTTATTTAGTTATATAATAAGACATTATATTATGCCATTTTTATTTACAGCTGTATATGAAATACAAGTTCGACCGTGTGCTGGCATTGTATTGGTAATAATTGGCTTTGTCGTGTTGCTCATATGGATTGCTTTGCCAAGCTCGTCCGAACCACCTGGTAGTTTTTCATCTCATCGGGAAGAAACTTTTGAAGTAGTCCGGCGAATTCTTGAAGAAGTTCCATTAATAGACGGGTAAGTTTTGAGTACCTTTATACCACCTTTTCACTAAAATAAACCATAATTATATGCAATAAGACTATTATCGATATTATTTAGTAACAGAATAGTGTAATATTTCAAAAAACGAAAATTTTTGGGCATTTTATTTAGGTCTATACATTTTTAATATACTTACTACATTTCGATCACAAATCACAATAAATATACTGAATGTATAACGAATTTGAATAAATATAAATTATAAACTGTCTATTATTTTAAAATTAAATATAAGAATATATATAAATAGGTAATATTATATATTATACAATTTTGTTAATTAATATGAAACAATTATTATTGAGTAATAGGTCCACTGCGTTTTTAAGTGGAAAAAAATCGATAATTTACTACAACAGTAAATAATTTAAACTTTAAAGTGAATTATTATTATTGTATCGTACGTTTTTAAAATTGTTAGGTACTTTATACTAAATTCGAATAGATTAAAGTTTTTTTTATCGGTCTTAATATGTAATATGTGTTGTATATCTATAATGTACGTGTACCTTAAATTCGCAATTTTAAATACCAGTAGATCCTTTATATTATATTATTACTTATTAGCAAACTTATTATCTCACATAAAAAGAGGAAACGTTTTTATGCTTTCTTCTGCTTTTCAGAACTAAGAAGAAAATAAAGTATATATTATATAAAATAAAAATTATATTGATCCGTTAAGGACCAATTTTTATATATTCATCTCAAAATAATTATTAAGTAATATAATCGAAATCGACATTATATTACTACACATTACACATATTTACATTTGTTTAAATACATACCTAACATTAATATATCTTTAATAACATAATATTATATGTACATATTAATATTTTGCTCTTAAACGATTAATTTTCGTTATTTCCGATGCAATACAAATCGTTTAACCACGAGGAGTCAAATCATACCATCTGTAAGTTAGGTACCTAAGTAAAAAAACATATATTTGACTACTTGATTTTGTTTCTTTAAAAACTTTTGTCACTTTTTTGGCACTGAAAGTTTCTTCTTTTGAACTTCCGCCTTTAATTAGCCAAAAAAAAAGTTTGAACGTTAAATTATCTGTAGAGGTAATATGATGGAAGACTGCACTTTGTTCAAACTTCTGCTTCAAAACATTCAATGTTTTGTATAACACTTGGTTGATCTTTTCTTACTAAATATATAATTATATTATTTATTAACACAAACTAACTGTTATCACTGAGTATAATAACTATACTCAATGGTATTATTTAAAAAAAAGTACAATGCATTAAGACATTTGAGAGCAGTTAGCTTTATTTACATATTAGAGATAAATAACTAAAAACTCTATACTATCACATGGCCTTTAATCTTTATATCCCTTTATTTCGGAGATATTCAAACTGTGCGTTAAGGTTTCAATGAGTATAGCCTTGAGGTCTATTATACTAATGATTATTATCTTAGACGATTAATATCTTATTTTATTCTAAATGTAAAATATATAATTTTGTGGTTTCCTTTACATTTAACTTTTTTTTATAAGACAATGTTTTTTGATAAATTTCCTGTAAATTATATTTTCTCTTTCCTCTACTACAATATTGTTAATTACCTACCTTCATTTTTTTCCAACTGTCTAAAGAAAAGAATTATTCTGAATATTATAGTTTTAATAGGATATCTTATAAGCACTGTTGGAATTATTTTTTAGAATGATGAATTTCACTTTTAAAACATTTTTAACAATATTTATTGTTATCTTTGATCGTGAAATGCACATTTTTTTAAGTTTAGAAGAGGTTGTGATAAGTCAATGAACCCCATTTAGCAAATAACCCGACAGAGAGTCATAAATTATTTTAACGTAATGTCATCAACCACACATACTTAATACCTAAACACTAAAAATATATTATAACAATTTATAAAATCATTTTCAAAAATATTGAAAAATCTCACATATTAAATCTTACAAGTATCATAAAGACAAATATTGTTTACGTCATGTAGTACAGAATATGTTTCAATTATTTTATTTACTTATTATCTGATAAGTATAATTTGTTCATTGAAAAATTGTTATTTTTTAAGTAAGACATCTAATGAGGGGGTGAGACCGGCTGTTGACATGCTTAGGTTGCCACACTCGTGAAACATCCAATCTAAATATTTTTTTTTTGATTATATCATTTTCATTTCCTTTAATAACCTTTCAATGTTCATGCATATTGTCTATACAAAATAATTTCAATGTTTTACATATTCTGTTAGGCGTCCCTCGACGGCTCACTTTTTTTATCTACACACCAGAAATAAATTGATCAACCCATATATTGTATATAGGTACCTAAATTAAAATAAATTGACACAAAAAAAATACAAAATGTTAAGTAAATAATTTATAATATAAAGGAAAATCAATTGTATCAAAAATGTAGACAATAAGACAAAGATAATACTATGTGTCTAATTATCTGCCATCGAAGTTATAAATTTAAAAATAAAGTTTAGGTAGATGTATATAATATTTCATATGTATTGCACAAAGTATATATTGCACTCAAATACTCAATTTTGTTCCTTAATTCTTCAATCTTAAAATAAAATAAATTATTAACTTATATAATAATATTCATAGTCATTAGTCAACTACCAATATTAATTTATTCGATCAACTTATGGTTTTAATATTTTTATTTCTTACTAGCTGATCATGTGCACTTCGTCGCCCGTTAAATATATCAACTCAATATGACTCAAACTTTGTTCAATTCATTATTCAATATTCGGTGTATGGTGTTCAAAATTTATCTTATCTTTTCCGTTGCCCGGAATAAAAATTCTGAATCGCAGCAGTACATTATCAGGTAGGCAATCTACCTGCGGTAGATCGCGGACCCCGTGCTGTTTGTACGGAAGTGTATGATTTAACTCTAAAGTATCAAAGTTATACCAAGTTTATTTTGATATAATACTGTGGATTAATATAACAAATTTGGTTGCTCGTAAAAAATCGCAACTCTTAAAAAAATTATGATTGTTGAACTCCTTTTGGGTGTAACTATTGCTGCGGTAAGTGAAACTCACCCTGGTAGGCAATGTTCAATAATTCGATTTGATGCAAGCTTGTACCTGATCTGTCCGTATAACCAATGGCAACCAATAAATAAATGCTAATTTCTAATGTAGACTGTAACCAATGGCAACTATAAATAAATAAAAATAAAATTTCCAATTTCTATCGTGAATCTCAATGTCCCTGTTTCAGCACCTATTTAAAATGCGAATTTTTGCAAATCCTTTCTTAGCGCATGTCTACATCATAATAGCTATCTGTATGCCAAATTTCAGCCAGATCCGTCCAATGGTTTGAGCTGTGCGTTGATAGCAGTCAATCAGCTTACTGTTTTATATATACAGATATGGTTGCCATGGTAATATGGACACACACACATACATTCGTTTATATATATATAGATTTTTATTTAAAACAATTATCCATAAGAATTTATTAATTTTTGATTTATTAGTCGATCTTACATCACATTGATAAACAATAAAAATATGTATACGATTTGATTTTATATTATGTGGATAATTTCCTCAAATTTAATTTATTAATCATTTTAAAATTCAAATAATGTCACATGTCATATAAAATATCATTGCATTTTTTTAACTCCTAAATATCATTGGAGAATTGGAAAATAATACATTCTTATTTACTTGTATAAAGCTATAAATTAGTGATTACCATAGGATAACTTTGGTCAAGTATAATAACACAACAATAAGTGGTTTTCGT
Source organism: Macrosiphum euphorbiae (assembly GCA_949089665.1). NCBI lineage: Eukaryota > Metazoa > Arthropoda > Insecta > Hemiptera > Aphididae > Macrosiphum > Macrosiphum euphorbiae. The sequence goes on along the minus strand of CARXXK010000001.1, from coordinate 14,564,164 downwards.
TTATAAAATATAATATATTATATGAATTTCAAGTAATTTTTCACAAGACTTAATAGTATTTTTTTTTTTTTTTGATAATAACAATTTTAACAACTATCATTGGCTAAAAAATATATCAATCTTGATCCAAAAACATATATGGATGACCATTGGCCTTCTTAGACCTTCCATCTTGTTTATTACAAAAGGGCTTCGTTGACAGGGGATAACCCATAAATCATGCGAAACTTTTCCGAATTTCGACGCCTTTGAGACAATAGCGGAAACCACCGTATTAATATTTAAACCTTCTTTCCTTGGCCTATTATCAGATATCTTACAGCCTACAAATTCTCTTCCACTCCGCAAAAACGATAAATTTCCTCCGGAGGCACGCCTTCCACATAACCGTTATTCTTATGTACACCTTTTATATACAGAAAATAATAGTATACGTTAAACTATTCTCGAGTAATGCCATTTCAAGGATAAGATAAATAAAATAAACCATAAACGTTGAGATTTCAATAATATTTTTATTTACATTTTAAATATTATGATTAAGGTGTTAAATATTGCCCATTGTATTTAATTCATTATAGTGAATTGCATTAAAAACATAACATCAGAGAATGGTCATAGTCGCGGATCAATAAGAAAAATATATATACAGTAGGTCCCAAAAGTCCCGTATCACCCTTAATATCTCCATGTAAAATCACTATATTTAAACGCGGTTTTTTTTACAGTACTAAGTATGAAAATTCTGATTGAATGGCACAAAATTCATTTATTTTTTTCTTTAAATTCAAAAATTTTCAAAAAAATTTTTTACGCATTTAAGAATTTAAAATTTTTAAGATAGCCATTTTGTTGAGCATATTTTTTAAAATAGTTCAAAAAAAAAAAAATACTAAAATTAAATAAAAATTGACCAAGTTAGAGCAAGTTATGTTTTTGAATAATTGTAGTAAAAAAATAAATTAGGAATGTAAAAGTATTGTCGTGTGCTGAAATTAGATATTTCATTATTGAATGTGAAACAATAATTTATTTTTTTACTACAATTATTCAAAAACATAACTTGCTCTAACTTGGTCAATTTTTATTTAATTTTAGTATTTTTTTTTTTTGAACTATTTTAAAAAATATGCTCAACAAAATGGCTATCTTAAAAATTTTAAATTCTTAAATGCGTAAAAAATTTTTTTGAAAATTTTTGAATTTAAAGAAAAAAATAAATGAATTTTGTGCCATTCAATCAGAATTTTCATACTTAATACTGTAAAAAAAACCGCGTTTAAATATAGTGATTTTACATGGAGATATTAAGGGTGATACGGGACTTTTGGGACACATTGTATAAAATGCAAAAGGTAACCTGTAACCTGTATACAATAGGTGCATTGCAAATCTTAATTTTTATTTTAAATCAAAAACCGTTGAACGAAACATTATTTAGTCGGTATTTAATATGAACTCATTTATTTGTAAATTTTTAAAAGCCAGTCTAATCGAAATATTTGTATTCACTATTATTTAGACTTAATGCGATGCCACGAAACGTGGTGCTTTCAGATTTACAAGCATCGAAAAAAATATATACTAATGCGCAAATAAATTACTCGACGACTCCAAACCTTTCTGACTCTTATTTTATTTATGAATAATATTAAATGCTTTTGACGCCTAAAGGTATATTCTGGTACATATTATTGCTTATTTTTTATAAATATAAAGTCCATGACTTAATAGTAAATAAACGAGTACCTAAACTTACGCGTTTATTTCGTTGGGTTTGATTATTGAATGTAAATAATTATAATATAATATGTGCAATACGAATCTCGCAAACATTTACTTATATCGCAATCGTTCTTGTGAGCAACCTAATGGCTAATATTATTATTTCGTGTCCCTTGTCCTGCAGGCATTACATAGTAAACCGGGTTCCACTCAAAAGCATTTACCGAATGCAACGATTTATCATTTCTTTCAAATTTACAATAAATAACACAATAGTCTATCCTATGCTGGGGTGACCGAATCTGGACCATTGTCCAACACCCGGTTTTGTGTCCTGTCCGGCTTTTTTATTTACAACTTTTAGATTGATTTTTCATTTGACAGTATTGTGTTTTTTTTTATTTTCATTTTGCTGACACATTGTTCTTGTTGAAGAGCCTCAATGAGTTCCGCGTATATAGAGGATGATTACAACCAAGAAAACCGTTTTCTTTTATTGATGACAAAGACGTTCTTATCTTAGTTTTAAAAGTTTTCAGTGATTGATTATGCACGGCATCATCCCATTTTGTCTGTAAATCTTTCGTGAATTATATAAAGTATATATAGGTGTACACAACTTTTAAATTTAAAAGTGTTATTATTCTCCTTGCTCCAAATACCTACGTTGTTTTATTTAACGTGTTTTTCATTCACTTCAATCTGTATTGCTTTAAATAATCTTTAAAACGAACAAAATCAATTTTTAATAAAACATTTTTATTATATTTTCTTAATAATTTATTGTTTTACAATAGTCAATGCTGTTATAGATTTGGGGTAGTTGTAAGTATTAAAAGTAAGAATTTTTATAAAATTGATACTTTTTTTCGTCCTAAATTATATAATATAGTCATATAGACTACCTAGTATTATTTTAATACCGACTGCCGGTACAACGTATACATTCAACATGGTAATTTGTTGCGTTTTATGTATAATTTACTTTCATAATCCCTGTATTATTCAAACAAAATAAAATGGTAATTTAAAAAAGTTATTAAACTATGGTAACGAAAATAACATTAGAAGGGTTGCGTAATCCGTGTCTCATTGTTACGATTTATTGTGATATGATATGATTATAATTATAAATAACATTTAATTACATTTTCAAAGTATTTAGATTAATTTTAAGCTATTTATCTCCACGGACCTATTCTCACCCTTCCACGGTTCGTCGGTATTGACTTATAAGTTAATTACAGCTAGTATAATAATATTGTTTGAAATAACGATATAATTATTATTACTATATAATATCTGTGTGCAATTTGTTTTTATAAAAATTAGTTCAACGCACTATTAGAAAAATATTTTATTTTAATAGCCATTTAATATCGTAATAAAATATAATATAATACCTATATCCTTAGAAATATAAGCTGACAGGTCATCTCCTGACGTATCGTTTATCGTATTTAATGATTTAACACATCCATTACAGTGACCTACACTTACGAGTCCTACTAAGCTATATGGCATAATATCGACTTTCCAGAATTTTGTTGAAATTAAAAAAAATAACAATCTGTATTTCTTGTACAGTAAGCAAATGTGTTGTAAGAAAAATAAATAACCAGACGTGGTAGCTTGACAGAAAAGAACGTCCGGTGACGATACCTAGCAGCTAGTGAATCACCTAATTTATCTAAGACATATTATGTCATAGTAGACTTTTTAGATGGAAAGGGGCACCGTAGGGTACTGTTGTGGATCCAGAATTTACGTTATAACGTATAAAAAAATAATTAAACATTGCATTATGTAAGTGCTTTGATTTGCATCTGATTGTTAAATTTAAAAAAGGGGGATGATGGGGTCAGGGTCCCTCGATGTACCATGTCATAGTATATATCTTAAACACTTTGGCTAAATGCTTCAAGTATACAAACTCAGGATGTAGTATTAGACTTTAAAATATACAATACGAGACTGGAGACTCCTTAGTATAATGTATTATATTTATTTCACAACGTCGTAGTTGTGTACCTGATGTGTTTGCTTTGCTGTTTATAACAATATTATAACATGTCGAAACGTACCTATATATTTTTCTACAATATTATTGAACTGTATAGTATATGCAGTCGTGATAGTATCTACATCTAACTACGTTTGTGAATAATAAAACTAAAATTGCAAACTCCACATTTCTATATGCGAAATTGTATTCAATTAATACTTAAAACGTATATAAGTTCTATAGAATTATTGTCATTTCAAAAGATTAAATATATAGTTTAAAAAAATAAAATAATTACTGAACGAATTTTATTATTCAATATAAACGTTATTAAAAATAGTAGGTAGGTATAATATCATTATAATTCATAAATAATAATAATAATAATAATGATTGAGGGGAATGAAAAAATAGACAAACTGGCAAAAAAACAGTACCTAATTATTTAACAGAGCGCGGATTTGTGTGCATTTGCATATTTATTCTGGTTGATCGTATGATATGATAAGTGAGCACAGAATTTGTTTCATGACATAACGATTTAAACTATGAAACTTTGATGAAGCATATTTTGCATATTTCGAAATTTACCAATTTTTATTTTTTTAAGACTTATATTACGATTTTAATGTGCATATTTCATCTTTTATAGTGCTATACTATTTCTTTGTGCATATTTTAGTTTTTATTTAGACATTTTTGAAATTATGACTACCTATTGTAATATACAGAGAAAAAATTATATTTTTGTAGTTTTGATTAATATCGAAATTAATTGATAGGTATTTATACTCATAGCCCATTTCCTATAAATTAAAATTACCAAAAAAACGCAAATGTTTAGGTTAGGTTAGAAAACTTAAGTAAATTCCTTTTAGGATACATTTTTGATTTCTATTTTTTTCTCATAGACTAAAAATACCTACGAAACACAGATATTTTAAAGAAAAGTGTTTATAGTAACATTCCATAATTTTAAATTTATTATTTTAATTAAATATTCAGAAAATAAAAGTCTTTTTTACTAATTTTTGTGTGCATATTATTTTTTTTTTCGTGCATATTTAAACATTTTAGTGCATATATTTATGCACATTTAAGATTTTTTAGCGCATATTCGGTTGGTTTTTAATGCTTCCAAATCCACGCTCTAGCAATTAATAACGACCAAATGTATAAATCAATTTGAAACACTGCGACTGCGCGTACGAAGACATCGTGAGGCTTATTAATATTAAAATCGGTACCCACCGAATGGAATAGAGAAAAAAAGAAACCAAACTCAGCGAAGTAAAACGATCTACCGAAAGTTGGAAAAAAAAGATAGTTAAACATTTAAAAAGAAAAAAAGTCGTCCTTTATTGGGCGCTTAAAGCAGGTCTATACTAGATACTCCCATTTCTGCCTTCTGAGCATTAAGTACCCAACCCAATGTATGCAGTCTGTGGAGTACAACTACACTGACCAAAGATAGACGGAAAAGATAAAAGTGTCCCTGAATCCCTCCGCCCAGCATTACGACAAGCTCAGAGTCCTCAATTCCTGAAAAGAAATTAGCATAGCTAATTCATTGTGACATGCAGAACATTTATTCAAACAGTTATGATTATTATGTAAGGAAAAATATATTCATATAAATAAGTAAAAACTGTCAACTAGAGTCTAAAGCTCAGCCTTTGGTGGCTCTTCTGAAAAATTTAATAACAAAATTAATACTATAATAATGATAATTTTTATTGTTATAAAAATGTGTCATTCTTAGAAGTTACATGTTCTGAATTTTATTTTTGAACTTTATATTTTTTTTAATAATCAATTATTTTATATAAATTAAAACATTTACATATCCATTAAGTGTATAAGAAAAAAAGGTAGGTATTTATTCCAAAAATGTTTGTATGTAAATTATGTACCTAATTATCGATAACAAATATTTTTCTAATTAATAATAAATAAACTGAAATAACCAATATACAGTTTTTTTTTTAAAAATGTGATAATTGCTACTGCTTTAAAAACATTAATAATTAATAGTGATATTGTTTTGTAATTTGTGTCATACTGTATCCTATAGTATATTCTATCACAAGTCCTCCAGGGTTGGCTTACGCCTATAACCACAGACCTTATTTTTGCTCCTAACCTGGCCAAAGGGTTCACGACTTAGACTGCCGTCAACTCGATTTGATAACATTGTTCGACCGCATGTCATCGTGCTCATCAGCATCCCAAGCGTCGACTAACTCATACTTTCTTTTAAATATTATTTCTAATTATATTTTCAATAATTTATCATTTCCTCGAACACCTATCAAAATAATATGTAGTAACTAATACTATACTTTCCTGTGATATTTGTGGGAAGAAATCCACTAGATTGTTGGGGTAAGGGAGGACTGATAAAGTGGACACCTGCAAGGTGCGCCGTGAGTTCTTCGCTCTTTTATCTAACCACTAAGAACTATTTAATTTTTCTATAGCTATAATATTATCTTATAAAAATAATCTTCTCAATATATCCAAAAGTACCTACTATAGAGTAAATTGGTACGCATAGGATTTAAACGATATTGAAGTTTGAAATATTTAAAATTATTTTAAGAATATTGTTCTGTTTTTGTTTGAAAACTTCTCAACGATTTCATTATTTCCCACAGTTTTTGTTAGTTGACTTTCAATACCTATTATGGAGAGTGTATTAAAACGATTTTAAAGCGTTGAACTCCTTAACCAGTCTTTTACACTTCTCATAGTTGAATAGCTCCATTTGAACGTATCTGCAGAGCTTATAGAAATAGACAGGGTTTAAGGCCCTTTGTACTAATTTCAAGTACTCTTGTTTAATTTTGGCTGGGCCACTAATACTTGTAAATTGTTATACAGTAATTCGCAACTGTCCCTTCGGATATTAATAACTAAAATGTATACTCAGTTAATAATCAATTTTAAATCGTTTTATAAAAAAAAAACATATTGATAGTAATAAATTAATATGAAAGGTATTTGAGTATTTAATTTAAACTTTAAAGTAATTATTTAATGACATATAATTAACTAAATATAAGAAACTAAAATTACAAGTTTAATGGCAATTTCGGTTATTTTTTAGAGAATTTTCTGATAGTTTTTTGGCCATATAAATCAGGGTTCTAATTATAAATATATAATATATACCATGTTCCAAAAGATAAAATACCAGGCGGTCATGGACGAAACCGGTTTTGCTACGTAATCTGGTATCATCTCTTTTGGAATAGGTTATAGGTATAAAATAAATTATAAATATTGACATATATTATAAGAGCTATAATAATTATATTTTACAGCTGTTTTGTATAGATACTCAGTAAATTAATTTGAAAGCCTTTTAACATAGGGCAAAGGATAACCAGAAATTACTTTAAACCGCGAACACAGCCCGTACGAAGCCTATTATACCTGTTGGCTACCAAATGGAGCGAGGTCGCCCTTTGAACAGCCCAAGTGACTCTGTGGCAAATGAAAGGTTAGGAAATTTCCTCTGTTTAACAATTCTATTCTATCAGTGATTATAATATGATATAGGTACCTCTAGTCGAGGGAATTTTACGAGTGGCGCCATAAAATCGATTCCTCTTACATTTTCCACCAATATTTTCAAGAAAAATCTCAACTACATTAGCTACATTCCAATAATGTATCCATACAAACTGTTATTGGAAATATATATATTATATTGTATTGAAGTAGATTTACATTATTCTGATAATTTTTATAAAATATTAAAAATAAAAAACATTTCCAAACAAAAATTGGAAACTAATTTTCATGTTTTTGGGGCACTGTCGTTGAGGCTATTGATAAAAATAAAATATTACCTTATAGTTTTTATGTTAATTATATTTGAAAATTTACCAATTTTATTTCAACAAATTTTAAAATTAACTGTTTTATCTAGACATTATTCACATTTTGAAATTATTATGGTGGCTGCGATAATTAAAAACCATTAGAAATTCTAATTAATATTCTAATTAATATTCTAATTCTATTAAGTACTTGTATTATAGGTGGTAATCGAAAAAAAAATTCCCCAGAAAAAAAATCCCCCGACGAACAACCCCGGACAAAAAATCCCCGACCCTAGGAAAAAAAATCCCCAGCTACAATATTACTGACAATCACATGCAAATGGTTGAACAAATATATTTCGAACGATAATTAGTATCTATAATTAATATTTAATGACAAATACGTATATTATATTCTATTATAATATAATATATTATATTAAATTGTTAAAAAAATTATAAAAATATTTATAATGATCGATACGGCAATTAATAATACAGTTAAAAACATATAGTATACAAAAATATTATACAAAATATAGGTACCTATATGGCTATATATTTTATGTAGGTATAATTCTGTAAAAATTGAATTCCCGAAATAAAATATTGCGTTTTCTGTGACATTTTGACGATAAGCGGTTTAGTATGTACCTTTGATAATATATAATATAAGGTAAAGTTAGTTATTTAATTTGAATTACACATAATATATTATCGTAATTTAAAACAAAATATTATTTATAATATATAATTTTTTTAACAATATAATAAAATATAATATATTATATTATAATAGAATATAATATACGTATTACGTATTTGTAATTAAATATTATTTATAGATACTAATTAACGTTTAAAAAATATTTGTTCAACCATTTGCATGAGGTTGTGAGTAATATTGTATTCTGGGGATTTTTTTTCCTAGGGTCGGGGATTTTTTTTCCGGGGGATTTTTATTCCGGGATTCTTATAGGTATATTATAAATGATAGTACATATTAATGTTTTAAATATAATTTTTAATTTGTTAGTGTAGGTGCTAAAGATACATTATTTAGATTTTATATTTATATTTTTTTATAGTTGTGATGCTATTATATTGCAATTTAGTGCCAACAAAATCAGATTATATCTCAAATCATAGCATAATATTATTAATATTAATAAAAATTAATCAGACATCAAACGAATGAATAATTTAAAATTATATTTACAATGAAAGTAAACATATTCAGTATAATAATATTATGTATTATGTATATAAATACGATTATTCTTACCTCATCGGTAGAGGTATGATTTTAAAATGTTATCGTTATATTGTATCATCTTCGATTTTTATTTAACAACCAATGGTCTGATAAATGGAAGAATAATGACGCATTCTACGGTTAGATTAAAATAATAAATTTGGTACCTACCTATAATATATTATATTCAGTACTTAATTTACCATAACTATCATCAAAATTAAAGTCGTGCACAAACATTGACATCGAGTTAACTGTTACGGAAAGACAAATGTGTTTTTGAACTATGATAATCTATGAGTTTAAACTTATATGATGATTGAGTGACTCCATGAGTGATTACAAGCTATAGTGCATAATATACAAGTACGAGCACATCAATAATGCTAAGATAGCGTGGCCTGTAGGGCGTGTACAAAATCTGCAAAAAATATAATCATCAAATTTAAGTTCCATATTTTACGTTTTATTATTCATCGTTGATAACGTAAAATAATAAACGTTCAACATTTGAATCAAGAATTTAATTTATCAACATTAGGTATAGTGCAGTTAACCGAGGGGAGTATTAAATTTATAAGGTTTCTACGATTTAAACGTTATTTTATTTAAATGCTTTAAGTTTAAATTAAAATGTTAAATAGGCTTGAATTGCTATATTCAGGAAACCCCTGATATACAGCCCATGCCTTATTTCCACTCAGAACATTAAACGCAATAGAGGTAAAATAAAACAAATTCGCTATGATTAACGATCAATGGTGGTTCTATTATATAATTATTATTTTGAGTTTACTCTCAAGAGAAAATGTTGTTGGAAATAAATTATAAAAAAAAACCGACCACCTTTTCTTGAAGATCAAAGTCACCACTAAATATTTAGAGTTCTTATTACTCACATAAAATGTAATGGTTCCCTTGTATAATCTAGGTAAATTGAAATTCTTAGAAAAAAAAATTCAGGATCCTATTACGGTTGAAAGGTAAATTTTAATGTCTATTCAAAATCACATTTAATTGAACCACCCCTCCGTGAATGGAATGTGAGGAGGGTTCATTTCAGCATTATCAGGGTAATTTATTAGTTCACATTCTATAGAGTTTCGGGTTGTCCTAAGTTACTCGGTGACGCGTAATATAGGTAATATAATTAAAAAAATATTGTGCAAAATGTTTGCAAGTGTATAGTATTTAGTTTATATTATAATGTATAGATTATATAGTTTTAAGTTATAATTGATACATGTCCATTATTTAGTTGGGTGATTGGTCCACTCCAGACGATTTTTATTAAAATTACAAAAAGGTTATACAAAAGGAAAGGTATACCTTCTAATTTAAGTGATGTTGAAATGTATTTTCATGGTCGTTCCTATGGCTATACTGTTGAAGTGTTGCTGTCTTAAAGTAAAGTCACTATCTATACAGCTTACGTTTATCCAAACGATAATTTAATATTTAAATTATACTCTGGTATAATATGTCAAATATTTTGATAACCCTGTATAGTGAATATAAACGCTTATATTTGCATTTTAGAATTTTTGAATATAGTCAAACTTCGTCTGGATTTATTGTTTTATTTGTTTTTAATTACAATTTAAATAAGCTCAAACAATAAAATAATTTAATAATGCGGTAAACTAAAAGATTATACCTACTTTATAAAATACAAATAACTATACTTATGATTAATTAAATAGGTACACTAAAATTTCGTTGAAAAACCTCTGTTAAGATAGTTAACATTTTTTTCTGCTTCTACGCGTAATTTTTTTTTTAAGACAAAATTTAAATCGACACAAATTCCGGACAATTAAAAATCAATAGATTTTTGCAATTTATGTTTATATTTAAAACTCAATGAAAACTATTAGATTTTAGTCATGACTAAGATTTTAGATTTTTAACTAAATATACCTAACCTTTGTTCTTACTAGTAGATCTTAACTTTAATCAGCTTATACAAATGAAGCAATGAAAATTTTGAAATAAAATATATAATCATTATAACATTTTACTCACGTGTCACGTAATACACTTATGTAAAAACTATAAATTTCGATTAAAATTAATATTTCTATAGTCAAAGTGATATTAATATTAAACATAAATATTATTATTTTACTAATAATTTATATTCCCTAATCTATTTAATTTCGTAGTAAAGTAATAGATCTATTTTTAAGAATAAATTGCTTGAATAAGTTATACAATTTAGCTGTTTAATAGTTAGCACAAGGTAGTACCTACCTATGTATAAAATGTTAAGATATTTAAATAAAGTCATAAATGTCAATGATATTACAGAGCTTAAAGTTAGTTGGAAAATATTATTGGTGTTCAAGCCGTTCAATAACGTTAGAATTCTGAATCTAAGAAATATTTTTTATTAAAAATAATTTTAAAATGTCAAGGTTGTAATTAATTATTTTTCTGATCTATATGGTCATATGGATGTAATTTTTTTAAAAAAATCATCCGACGAGCATATAAATTACAAACTTTAAAAACAAAAATATTAACCCATGTGACAAAAAAATGTATTTAAAAAAATTGCTTAACTAATTTATTTGACTGCCACTGTACTTAATTTTATGTTAGCTAAAAAAATATGAAGTGTATTAAAAACCTAACAAATTCTTATAATTTATAATCGTTATTTATTTATATATCATGTAGAAGCTTCAAGGATAGTTAATCCTGACGGCAAGTGCAGAGTCTTTAAAAATGGAATATAAATTGTTATTAAACACAAACTTTAAATAAAGTTGTAATAATGAAAAAATCTAACAATGAAATATTGAATTATAATTATTGCCTTAGTAGAACCGAAATAACACATATTTTATTCATCAAATGTTTTGAACAGTATATTGTACATTTATATAATTGTAAATGAACAATTTTTTTTAGTGTTTACTTTTTTTCTTTTAATGTTTACCGTTTTAATGATGTAACAAATAAAAACTCTATCATAGGTGTAGGTACTCCATACAGAACATAATAAAACAATGAAAAATCAACAATGGTTCGTTAAATGTATAAGTCCTGAATATTAATAAAAATAATGGATGAATTCTCAAAATACACAACACTCGTATGTATGGGACGAAATTATACTTTTTTGTCTTACAAAATATTACAACTATCACAATTACATTTAGGCTGATACTTATAATTTATAAAGAGTCCATCGTATTTTACTGTTGTTGTACAGATAAAAATTGTATAATGGTTTATGATAGGTAAGTACCTAGTAAAGATAAATTCGATATTTTTGTATCAAATATTTTGATACATGACAAAACTTTCAATAAACTTTTTGAATATATTATAATGTTAATAAAAGTTTGAAAAATGTCGTTTTACTTTTGCTGTCACTCAATAAAGTCTTTACTTTAAACAAAATATCCAACTATATAATTTTAAATCGAAGAAAGGTACGTTATTATTTCATCGTGCCTGATTGTCTTACTTTTTGAATTTTTTAAACATTGATTAAATCTAACATTTGATTTAAAAAAATAAAATTATGAGAAAATGATAAAACCAGAAAATCAACAATAAAATTACTTTTGACTCCCTGCTGATGATTGCGGGTATAGTCTACGAGGAGAAAATAATACTTACATAACATATGTGGTTAGTCTGTGTCTAATTTTATAAATTTTTGTTTATTTAAATAATTATATTATATTTAAATGCGAGTCATATAACATATTTTGGGGAAAATTAAGCACTGACAAATCTGAAGCATTCTTGGATATTAAGTATGTAGGCAACTATATAATTTAAAGTAATATGACAAACATTCAAATATTTCTCATTTAAAATAATGCATACCTATACATAGTTCAAATTAAAATGTTTAAAAAAACACGTAGAATTAATAATAAAAATAAAATTACGACAATACTTTTACATTACTTTATTGTAATATGGTTTATTGATAGGTAAATATGGTGTAAGCTACCTACATATTAAACCGGAAAAAACATGATACCTAATCATAATGTATGTAATGGATATTTTTGAACTTTATAAAAGACTTCTAATGAGTTTTTTGAACTTTGATATAATTCCATTCTAAACTAATTACAAATCAAAATAATTTTAGTATAACATGTATAGGACCAATGCTATGTGATTTATATTAATAAAATAGATAGTATCAATTATAATTAGGCTGTTCAACTGACGTCTTATTTAATTTGTGTTGTGATATAATTTATGCACTTCACTGAATCCTGCCATACGACAGATTTATCAAAGTTATCATTAATATGAACAAACCATTTGCATACTTTGCTTCGAATCCAACAATATAATGACCACAGCAATTTCTAATTTTAATCGTTTTATCAGTCAAATACTCAAATGGCAACATGATTTATGTCCTGCCCCGATGACATTTTTACAATAGAAAACTACAACTTAAACAAATCAATAAATGCATATAAATAATCTGCAAGTTACAAAACCAGAATAATAAAACATTTTAACAGTATTAAAATTTAAATAAGGAGATTTTTTCGTTTACAATCCTTATAATGATATCATAAAATTATATACATATATTTTTTTACCTACAAGCAATATACAACCTGTATCATTAGATACAATAAGAATATATGCTAAAAGTAACGAATATAACAGGTAACATTATTTTGATAAAAGGAGCCACCTATTGATGACACTATGGTTACTTAATTATTATATATTTAACTATTTTTGTTTTATACACATACATTTTTTTTTCTTATATTTTATAACAAATCGCTTGAAAAACCACTTGCGCTTTGTGCGTCTTGGGGGATTACCAGGTATGGTAGCAGAGATTTTTGATAAAGAGATTCGAATGAGTACTCAGGTGATTGTGGCATCTTTTATAGAAACATTGAAATTCATCATTTATTGTTTTTGGTTTTAGGTCTGAATGTAGAGAACAATTTGAGACGTAGGGTGGTGCATTTGTTAACTTTCTTAGAGCAGTGTTTTGAAATGCTTGTATTTTGTTAGGGTTTGATTTTTTGGCATTGCCAAATAACTTTTGACTGTGTGTTCATATTGGTTTGAGTAGACTTTTGTTCGTAAGAAGTTTATAAAATTATATGAAAAATAATACTTAAACGGTTCTGGAACTGTGAAGAAAATCGGATGGAAAATGTGAAAATCACGTTCGGATCGCTTATGCTTTATTCAGATATTAACAAGTGAATAAAAAAACTTTAAGCCAATGGACTTAAACTTTTCAATGAGACATTTATGATGGCCGAAAGAAAACTAGGTCATGAGTCATAACTCACAGTCATTCGGGAGATGAAGAATATGTAATAAAAGAAACCTGCATAAAGGGTCGAAATCTATTTTACAGGCATTCAAATTCGATGTTATAAGTTATAATCTGACAAATAATGGCTAAGTATAGTATGTACTAACAATAAGTTACCGAATCATATTCCAAGATATAAAAAGAAAACTAACCACGAAATTCATGAAAGACTATTATTCTGCTACGTCACAGGCCAATGAATTTAACGACATTATCCAACTGCTAATGTTAGAACACCCGTAATTAAAATAAACACTTCTAATTTTGTATTGAAATAGAAACTCGTAGATGTAAAAAAAATGAACATCTAAAGTTTTTTTTTCCAAATTGATCCCCATCGGGTTATTTATTATTACGAGTAAAATATTAAGACATTTATCAAATGAAATGTTATAAATAATTCCCATTTATTAGTGTAATAGTGGTTTTATAAAATTTACTATTTCAACTGAAATCTCAACATTATATCTATACAGCTAAATATTCTATGAGATGTTGTACAGACTGCATGTCGAATAATCGTATTTGTTTATAATTCAAAACAAAACAAATGTGTAAAAAAATGTGTTTACAAATAGATTTCAATTCACTACCCAATGCAGTACGGGTAGTGTAGGCTCAATAGAATAATATCTATTAAAGTATTAAACCACTGTTGTATAAGCCATATATACTGTATGGATGATAAACGGACGAATGTCCACGCAGACTTATGGAGGTATATAACATAACGATGCTTATCCCGATGATGAAGAACCCCCTGGGTGACAAATGACTACCGGATTTTCCAACAAGGACGGCGTATTTCAAGTGATTGACCGATGGCATTTTTATAATAATAAATAATTATTATGTTGTACAAATAAAATATTGAAAAGCCGATTTTTCCCACTATAATAGTTATATTTTGTCAACACGTTTGAAAAAAAAATAGCAAAGCATAATTCGCTCGCTCGCTCGCCTAATATTATACGTTATGAGTATTGCTATATATGCATTTATTATAAAATATTCATTAGATAAAAACGGAAAATAGGATGCATTAATAATTTCGTTTAGAACCATATTGAGATTTTAGATAATACTGTAAATAATAATTATTAATTATTATTTTAAAATATGTCCCCAACCTAACACCCTGTCTTTCATTCGAATAATATGCTCCGTTGGGCAGGTCTTGTTACTCGGAGGGTCAAGTACAGAGTGGTATCTGCATGCCTACAGACACAAATATATTGTATTATTATTAATATTATTCGTGTAAATAAATTGAAAAATGCACCGTTATTAAGTATACGTCGTGTAAATGCGAAGGTCGTCGAGTACAACAACACTGTCATTGTTAACCACAGGGTTGTCATCGTTCAAACGAAAATGTTCATAAAGGAAACGGTGGCGGGCTTTGATATTTTAGAACAATAAGGTAAACAGTAGAATCGCGTTGGCATGATTGGATGGATGTCTATCGTCGGGGCACAGTCGTTTACGGAAATACATATATTATGATTATGGTTATTATTATTACAAAATATAATATTTATTACACTGTAGACATCTGTAGCATACCTATCTATATAATAATATATGCAAGACAGGGCAAGTTAATGAATTTTTTTTAACTCAGTTAAGTTAATATGAATTAATAACAAAAAGTTGAAAGTTAAAAGTTAATTTAACTATAGGTTAACTCAGTTAGGTTAAAAGTTAGTACACATTCTTTTTGATAACATTTTATTAAGTTAAAAAAAAGTTAATTTGTTTATACAACGCCAGCGTACTTCATTTTTTTCCAACCCAAAAACTAAATTATATAAACTATAGTGTTTATACATTATACAGTATTTCCATATAAGTTAGATTCGAATGATATAATTTTTTAACTTTGAACAATTCACGGTAAATATCTTTTGATATATATTGAAATATAATAAAATTAAAAACAAAATAAATTAACTTAACTTACTTCTTAAAATTAAAAAATAATTCGTTAATTTCACATTAATTAAAAAAATAAATTTAGTAAGTTAACAGTTAAGTCAATGAAAAGCCAAATGTAACTAGTTACCTAAGTTAAAGAGTTAAAATAAAATAAACTTTTTAACTCGTTAATGCCTAGCCTTGATAATAATACGTATCGTGCCTGGCCGTTGTATGATGATATTGTCGCATTTTAATATTCTCACGTTGTATGCGCACACAAAATATGTGATATTCGGTGACAATAAAATATGTCGAAGACAATTATTCATTTTGGGTAATCCACGTGTACCCGGAAAATGTGGGATAAAAGAGCTTAGAGAGCTGTTGAGCATCAAGAGTAATGTCCGACCGAAGGCGTATATTTCTTAAATATTATGATTTTGATTTAATGGCTGCGATTTGTATATTTTGACCGATAATTGAGATTTAACGTCTCACGCAGACTCCTCAGTGTGTATATTTTATGTTATTTTTCTTTTGTAAGATAATAAATTATACTTATATATTTTAATACTCCATTTGAAAATAATATTTTGTATATATTGCTCATAATATTTGCATCGATAATTCCATTTAGTTTATTATTATAAGGCTGTAATGCGTTTACTATATTAGATTAACATTTTTTTGACATTTTAGACATTTCGACTGTAATTTTATTTACACAGTGCGCAATATAATTTATTGGAAAAATTATTTCATGTACATACTTATCTTTGTAGTTCCATTTCATCATATACATTATGATTTTATGAACGCGGTTTTTGTTTGTAATGCATTTTTGTGACTTGCGATCGAGTGGAGCAAGAAATCTATTGTTTCTAGTATTCAACATTGAAGTGCTTTTTTTTAATAGCTACTTCCGTAAACACCTTTTTGACGTGAATACTTGAAAAGTTTCCTCTGAGAACTGGCATTAGTTGCATATAGAACGTTTTTAGAAAATATCAGAAATATTGTGTAGAATAACAATTAATTACTATATACATTTTAAAAAAAACGTCCACAGTTCTAAGCTCCCCGCATATTTAAAATATTATATATTTATTATTTATAAGACTATAAAGCGCTTACTATATTAAAATTTTTTTGATATTATATTTATTATTTTTAATTAGAACTATCATCAAATAAAACTTTACAATGGTACAATTTTTAGATTTGATTTATAATTATAATCGAGTTTGTATAATGTAGCACTATAAAACAAGGGGAAAAGACCACTAAAAATCGTAAGAAAAAGCACCAATAATTATTATATATTATATTTATGATAATATAATATATTAAAAATTATACACTGAATAATTGAGAAAAGTAAACATATATTCCCCAAATTCCTTGACGAGATCAAGTAACCGTGTGGAATAAGAAATTTTAACTTTCGACATTTTCCTAACAATAGTTGAATAGTCTCATATTACATTATAATATTATATAAGCTAAGAACACACTTTCGACACTTTGGAATAATTGACACAAAATGGCTAAATACCTTACTACCAGCTGGCTACTACAACAAGTCTGCGACATGTAATTTGGTATCCGTTTCTATATAATATATTGTGTCAACGTGTCATATCCATAAATTAAACATCCCGAGATAAAATTTATTTGATTATAATATATGGTATGAATAATAATATTTACCTTTTAAATACTCCAAATACGTAGATATACCACATTTTATAAAAACAAAACTTTTTTAAAAAATAAAAGCAATTAAAAGTAAAAATGAACAAACAAAAAATTGATAATGAAGAAAAATAAATTGTTGTGTATTGTTGTCTTACATAGTATGAAATAACTTTTTAGCTGATCTATAGCTTTATATTGATCCAATAGAAAAGTAAGAGAATTTTTACAACATCAGAACTCTATTTATTTTTTAATTAAAAATAAAAGTTATATATTTTGCTTACGGCAATAGCTGAGTGAGTCGCATATACCAGTATTCTTTATAAACAAAAACAAATAATTAGTTGGTTTTTGCACTAATTTTATAAAAATAGATAACTTTTTATCTTCTGTAGGTAATTGTTATGATATTTTCCATACAAACTTCTTTGAATTTGGTAAAATCTAAAAAATATGATTATCATATTATGGAGATTACTCCACAATATGGTAACGGTCACAGTAATTAGTTGGAACTAGGAAAAAGTCTATATTTCGTTTATTATTTTTAAATATTTATTTAATTATAAGAATAATACCTGAGCTATAGTATGTATGATAATAATTAAAACCATGTAACATAATATTATATGAACAGAACTACCAGAAATGTTTAATATAATTTTAATTTTATTCAGTTTAATGCGATTAAATAGACTATTCACAAGTTGAAAATTGTTGTTGCAAATTGTTTTAATACAGTTTTATTTAATTTTTTAATTTTAACTAATATGTAATTTGAATAACGCGTAAACAATATTTTACATAGCTATTTGACAAATTCGTATAAATAATTTATTTACTTTTAATCGCTGGATATTAACCACGCAAATTATGATTATGAAAAAAAAGAACAAATATACTATTTTTAATTTTTATTTAGACTGTAAAATTATACTCGATGACCCATATATTATTTAGCTATTTAACTATAGTTAAAAAGTTATAATATAGTAAAAAAAAAAATGTCAGTGTAGTAGGAACCTAAGATATAACTATTCCATAAATATAAAATATAAGAATATAATTCAAATAAAATAAAGAATTTTCTACTATATGATGTCATAAAATATTCAAGTTAAGTTATAAACTTAACGTTATGTGTATTGTATAATACACAACATATGTGTAAAAAAATTGTATGCCTATAAATAATCCAAAAATATTATATCATTGTTATAAATCTATAATGTTTAACTTACAAGTTCTCTGAAAGATTTTACAAATTTTAAAGAATTGAGAGTAATGTCAATCATATATAAATATTGATCCATTTTTGATTCATCCTAATACACTGACTTTACAGTCGGTTTATGTATGTAGTATGAAAAACTTCAAACAATAGTACAATACATTTTATCTAAGATGTCCTACTTTTTTTTAAATATAGCGTACTATTATTATTTAAAACTCCTATTTTGTATAACAGAATTTCTCTTAAGTATAAATATCAAATATTAAAACAATTTTTTTTTTTTATAATTATTTCAAGTTCAAATACGATGAGCGGAAGGGATAACCCAATCTAAACTCCAAATTTTTATGAACAGGCAACTATATATTATTATATAATAATATAATATTGGTTTATTATTCAAAATTTTGAAAAAGTAGCTATTCTGTTCCAGAAATTAAAAATATAAATTATCACATGTTATTATAAGTATAAATATTATATTAAATAAAAATAAATCGCCTACGGAAGATCAATCATTATAATATATGGAATTAAAATGCTTGCAAAACAAAATGTGTCATATAATAGTATTTCAATTAACTCAATGTATTAGAACTTTTTCCGAAATCATACAAATTGATTGGAAGATAAGTGTATTAATATGTTAAATTGACCATCTGTTATACCTACCTACATATAAATATAAGTTACACAATAGACATACACGATACACAGAGATATTATAATATACGATCATATATCGATTATATGAATACTTTGTACAAATCATTGTTTTGAGCAATAAAAGCAAATAAATCAACCAACACAATAAACAATTGAATTTAAGACTTTTGTTTTGAACATGTTAAATAAAGTTTGTTAGTTTTGCTGTCTTTCAATAATTTTCTAAATTATATCTGTTACAATTTACGAGTATGTTAAGATCTCATATTTATATGAATAAGAAAAAGTATTTGAATATGTTGTGTAGTTATATTGACATATTATGATTTATAGTACCTAAATAGTTTATTGTATCTACCTAAATATGCATTATTCTTTCCTATTAGTATTTGATTTAGTAAACTTAAAGTATGGAAATTGATTATTATAATCAATTCTTGATTATCAAGATATCTAAATAGTATAAAGTTCATTAAATCAATTAAATATATATATTTTTTTAATAGTATCGGTTTGGTAATTTTTTTTTTTTATATAAATATTATTAACGGCTAAAACAAAATAAATAAAAACAACTTATGCCCATTTACATTACATCATAATATAAAGTAAATTATGGAGAAAAAAAACCAGTAATAAAGAAAAATATGTTTTGCCTCATTCAAATAAATATACATTTTATTATTCACCAAAAAAATAAGTTGAATACAATTTTAAAATAAATGTTAGATGAAAAGTTATTTGGACAATAAATAACAATTACGTCTAATTGATACGTTACAATAATGTATGCGCCAATGCGCCATATGATATTATATTCTCTATTCGTTGTCCCCTATAATATATAATATGAGTATGTTATGGAGAGAAATTTATTACGAGTACTTCGTGGTTGTATGAAAAATAAACTTCAAATGGTAAATGCACTCTACTAGAATGGTCTAGAATGGTAATAACATAGCAATTTTTATTTTTTTTACTTAAAATTTGTTAGAGCACATGTCCTACTTGATTTATGTCGTTTATAATTTTGCTTGTAAGTTACATCCCACACAGACATTCACATTTGTTTATAATCGAGTTTGATCACTTGTCTGTTACAAGAAAAAAAAACACCTGTTTGTTTTTTTTGAACATTAAAATGTATTTTTATAATATAACTCCTGACAGATTACATAGGTACATGATAATTTGTTTGAAACTAAATTTGTTTGAAACTAACCTTTTTATTTAATTTATTCGCCAATTTTACTCATTTCTTATGTTTCGAAATTATAATAAATATTCAGTTCTTATACATCTTTAGACCAGATGTCTTCGCTTGCTGTAGAAAAATTACTCTTTTTGTTTTCCGAAAAAGATCGTAAATCGAGCGTGTTGCACTGAACTTTATTCTGTCCTTTACGGAACAGCTGTTTAGTCCACTCCTTATTTTTTACAAACCTCGAAATTACAGAAAATTTTAAGGTATATAAAATAGTAAAAATCATCTCATTTTTATAAAAAAAGTCTATACTTTAATCTTTTCATCTCAGCCAGTTGCAGGTGTTTTTTTTTAAACATTTTATTTAGAATCCATACAATACAATTAGTACAATGGGTAAATTCGATACAAGCTTCTTAGGAGGTAGCGTTTATGGGAAGGCACTCAGCAGTGCCACCCGATCAGGTGATTTTTAGGTATTACCTGTTGTTTTTTTTTATTTGAGTAGGTCTCTAGGCCACTGTATTTTGAGTCTTCTGCTTACATTGCCGGGAAGTGAAATGTACATTTCAGGTGTATTATTATTATTATTGTAAATAATGTTACACGATTTTTGAATTACGATTATTTTATCGAGTGATAAATAATAATTACCATAAGTAGGTACTCAAAACAATGCATGCTCCCATATATAGAAGTTATGGAATTCACTAGAGAATTAGTGTCAAAGGCAATTCAATTATTTTTGGTACCTACCAATATCCAGTCTTCTTACACTTATACCGTCCTTTTTTTTTTACAAGTCTGAAATGGGTTTTAACAAAGAATGTTTTAAGACTTAAAAGTAACAATAAACTAAATATGAATCTTTAAATTAAATAGCGAGGCATCTGCTTTTACCTGTGTCGTATTCGTATATACCACTGATATAGTAAACTCCATAATGTATATGTAATAATAGGCAACAAGCAGTGATCAAATAATATCTTTTTTGTGGAGTTATGACTATAGGTATATTATATAACAATAGTATGTATATGACGATGTTACAATAATTTGAAATAATTGTATACAACAGTTACTCACTAGTTATAGATATCTTACATTAAACCCTTGCAAAGTGTCAAAGTATGAATAGTTATGTATCACTGTATCAGTAGATTTTATTCAATGTAAATTGTATGAAATTTTAATGGTAGATACTACAAATACAAACCACTATATAAAAGAGATGTACTACCATTATTATGTTAGAAATTTACAACGAACTCAAATGATTTAACAAGTATCAAAATATTATGTAGGTAGGTAATAATATCAGTTTTTCTTAAAATTCAAAATACATGACTTATTAGGACGTTAAATTCACAATAGTTTTAAACAAATTTATTCATTAGTTTTCTTCAATTCTTACCTGATTCGACCTTAGCCTCAGCTTTGAACCTTTTAAGGGATTTTGCAAAAAGTTGACTACATAACGAACATTCATTGTAAATGTACTTTTAGGCCAAATATATATGCAAGAGTTGAAAAGAAATGGGACATGAACCAACCTTTTGGTCATTATTTAGTATCCTTTCTTTGCAATATACCCTCCCGTTTTCAGTTGATCACCATGTATTTAGTTAACAGTTAACGTTGTAAGAGCAATAACGTGGTAGGTACCTACCTGCTGTTTTTGTTTTATTTAATGTAGGTTTGTACCGTACATTTTCATTTATGTTTATTATTATACATTGATACATTATATGACTTTCTATTATAATAAATGGAATCTATCCATTATCTTCTTGAAGAATAAATAAAAACAAATAAATAAGAAATCAATTTTCACATTGATAGAAATACTTTTATAGCAAAAATTCAAATTTTTTACAAAACTTCATTGGATTTAATACCATATTATGTACCTACTCGACACTCGTATATTTGAAAAAATATCTTAACATTAATATTTACTGTTCACTTTTAAAATGACGTACAACGCAGTCTTCGAAATGTAGAAAATTGTCAATTTCCCACATATCTTTTATAATATTTTTAAAAAAAACCGCACTGAAACTTTACGAGCAATGTTTACTAGTCAATAAACACGAAACGTAAAGGTTTAGTTAGGCTTTGAAGTTTGTACTGAGTATAAGACGATATAACGGTGGATAATCTGGCGAAAATATCAAAAGTGTTTGTATGGGTTTTTTCAGTTGGTTACACGAATCCCGCTGAAGTTAAATAAAAAGTACTTTTCTTTTGACCTGGAAACTAGATAATAAAATCCATAAACCGGATGGATTGTGTACAAAATATATATATATATACCTATATAAGATGCAGGAACTATATAAGATTGAATAGTTCACCATTGGTACACAATTATATTATATAGTTATACAACAAGTGAGTTAAGTGCTTAATATTATTTCTATCGCAACATTGGTACTTACAAGTTACAACTACTAGGTATTTAAAAATACAGACACATTAAGAACATTAATACGCAATGTAATATGTACTATCTTATACAGTACATTACATAATCATACATTTTTATAAAAACAATATAATTATAACATTTATAAAAAAATAATTAGAAATACAAAAAAAAAATTGCTTTGAGTTTTTTTTCTCCTCCTCTTAATTACTTGTATGTACTTTGCAAGTATGATACAATTGTCAAAAACGAACTCAATGTTTTTAAAAAAAATGGCGCTATCTGTCTCTCAATATTGAGATTTTTGATTAAAAAAAAAACATATACAATATTACAATTAGGTGGTTGTTTTACTGTAGTTTTATGTCATGTATTAGAATTTAACTGTACCTACAGCTGATAGAGGACATTTTACATGTAGAGATCTCATTATAGTATTGAATATTTGCGTGTTGCATCAAAAATTAGACAAAGGATTCGTCAAAACAAGTAACAACATAATATATTATATTATGTTGGGTAAAACCTTTAATTTAAAAACAATGACAACTTTACATTGTTTTCATACCCTTTATTTTCTTATATATATATATATATTATATATACATAGGCGAACGTGGTATAGATAATATTTATTATAATGTGTTTTCATCATCTATTAGAAACAAAAATCAGTAGGCGCTTGTAAAAATATTATGCCGTATAGATATGCCTACGCAAGTATTTTGTATTTTTCTATAATTTATTTGATACTCTCATATTTATTTAAATAGACTTTCTAGGCCGTTTTTGTAATTTTATAGCTTAAACAATATAGTATTTTTGCCTATTTTAGTAAACAGTTTCATTAAATAGGTAGTTTTAGGTTATATAAATACCCAAACTAGTTAATTTTCAATACCAGCCGATAATTAATTACCATATAATACTCATAATACTTTATAATATTGTATAATAATATGTAATTATATGGTTTAGTATACCTACTGTACATTGATGGACATCAAAAACATTGTTACTAGTTAGGTAATATGAAAAAATATATTTATAAATATTTTAATGATATGCCATTTTGTGAAACCACTATTTAATATATGAAACTATTACTCCTATGTTAGTTATTGTACCTATTTGAAATAGATAGCTACACCGATCTCAAACAAAAATTACGAAACGTTCATTATTAAATATTATATAATATATATGTTACATTTTATTCATTATTATTTATTGAAAAAAAACTTCGACTAGATATATGACTACAATTCATGTCACACTCTGTAAACTCGGACAATTTTTGAATTGGGCTATTGTCCTGTTGAAAACCCAATTTTCACAAAACTAAATTCTAGTTCGGAACAAAACAAGACTGACATGTTCCCACTCATCACTGTATAGGAATGTAGCGGTTTTATTTTATTTTTATTTTTTTTTTTGTGGGATTTTATTTCACCCTAAGTCGGACAAGACATTTTCGATAAAACAATTCTTGAAAATTCGTTCGTTATTCACGAAAATGTTATATATCGGTCGGATTAAAGTTTCGATATTCTATTTGGAGTGCTATGTTATTCTTCTACCGAAAACTCTGTTTGACAATGTACCTATTAATATTATAAACACTCAAGTTGCTCTATCCAAATCATTTTGTAATACCGATCGACTACTTCAAACTGTTGGTTTTTTAATCACATTAAATTTGTCATGAAACATATTTTGTCATGTTTCTTATTTAAACTTTTTATTACATCCCAAAAATATTAGTGAGAAACAGATTAACTTATTGTATGCAATAGTAGGTACATCAAAGATAATTGATAACCGCATGTATATAGTTACCCCTGTCTACTGTTATTCTACCAAAATACCAAATTACATAAGGCATTTTTAAAATCAATTGTTTTTACTAGCTATACATTTTGTCTTTGCCTATAATATGAAAATTAAAAATCCCGACAAAATATTACACAATAATTGAAAATTAAAAATAATCTAAAAATGTATAGAATACATATTATTTGTAACTAATCTGTTTTGTATAGGTGCTCAAATGACAAATAGGTATTAGATTTTTTTTTAAACCACTCTACTGTATTGTAGGTTTCAAGTGTACCTACCTCGTCGTTGAGTATTGGTTACTGTTGTACTGGATGTGTTAAATTAGAATTCAATGACGAATCATTGTATACGAAAAAGGATTCTGAGAGGAAAAGGAGTGTCAGCATATACTTCTATAGACATTTCATCGTTTATTTATATTGCTAGAACTGTCTAGAAGTAAGTGGGTAGGGGCGTAGGGCGGCAGGCTTAACTATTTTATGCCAAAAATATGGCATTATAAATTATAATAATTTAATAACATAACTTTGATAATAATATATAATACTTAACTATTGCATAATAATAACTGTAAACAATATTAACTCACAAAATCACAAACCTCGATAGTTTAAAATGATCGATACCTATCTCGAAGAAAAATCTCCATCAAAGTTTCATAACACTTAGGTATGTCTTTCAGCTACTCGAAATTATCGATTATTCAAATTGTTTATTCACCTTTAGTAGTGTCAAATGTACCTACAATAGAATCTTCAAAATAATCAGTCATAGCCGTGGCATTAATTGTACAATACAAATAGCCAATAGGTACATTATTGGTCATTGGGTATAGGTAATAATAGTATGGGAACTATCAACTAATAAAATATAAATACAACAATTAAGTTAGTTATACTTTTATAGTTTTATAATGGTTTCCTTCAATCTTGTGGATGACAACCATTTAAATTCTATCTCCGTGGCAGATTTTGATAATATCTTTTATTCTCTTCTTGGTCGTGTTAAATGGCCCAGCAGATCATACGATTAATATTGATCAGTTAGGTAAATATTTTATCATAGGTATACGGTATCCCCAATATGAAAATTTAATTTTGCACATTTTTCATAATTATACGTTTCATATCGTTGAAGGTTATTCGCCCAATGGATATATAACAATATAATATTATATTTTGAATTATATTAATTATCAGCCACTATAATATTCAATGTCACATAAGTCATAACATAATTTACTGCCGTACTGATATAGTGATATACAAATATACAATGTATAATATTTATATAAATTATACATATAATATAGTTTGAACAAATTTAAACATCCGTTTATTGTGTTTAAATGAAATAATACATAAGTAAATAAATTGCACTCGAATATTATCTATATTGGTATCACCTAAATATGTTTTAGTCTTTAGAATATGCAAGCTACTTCCTGTTTAATATTAATTTGGTTTGTCATCTTTTCCATACTTACCTACAAAAAATTCAATGTAAAAATTATTAATGAATGATTAATACGTTTGCAAGGCATATTTGCAACTTAATACAGGGATTTAGACAAGGCAACTTAGCTGGTATTGTGGAGGAAGTCAAATGTTTGATTATATAATTCGTATGAGTTACCTAAATGGTTGTGAAATCTTTTATAAAAACATCTGGCTTCATCGTTTATTATCTTTAGTTTTAAATCAGTACCTATATATATTGTAGGATATAATTTGAGACGTTGGATGTTTACTTACTTAGGACAATGTTTTGGAAGGTTTGAATTTATTAATATTTGATTTTTTTTTTTTTTAATAACCCCATATCCGCAGTCTGTGGGTCTGTATTGGTTTTAGGGAAGCTTTGTAGGTATTTACCTAAGAAGTTTGATTCGCGTAGAGGCGTAATGCGTATTTATTATTACTCAATAGAGTTTTGAACATGCGTAGGCGATTATTTAGGGCTAGTCTTTGAGTTCATATATAGTGAGCCCAAGTCAATATTTAATCCAAGATACTTAACTATATGAGAGTAGGGAATGGGGATAACATGCATAGAAACATGTAATAAAATATAAATAGTAAATAAATATGTGTGTGTTTTTATTTTTATTTTATTTTTTTGCTATAATAACAAATATTGAACTATGCAATTTACTTTATCAAACAAATAGTAAGTGTACAATACATAGTATTATTGTAATTTTTTAAACCGTATTTTTTTAAAAATATTTTCATTTTAGCGTACTAATTTAAACTAATACTTTCTTTTTTTTAACTGGACGGCGATTTTTTTGATAATAAAAATGAAAAACCAATTCAAAGAACATTATTATGTACTTATATATTTATACCTATACCTGTTAAAGCCAACGATAATAATTATTATTACATAAATGAGAGATAGATACTGAAATGTATATTATTGTCGTGTCTCTGTACCTACATATTATAACATATTAAAAATGAGTGTTATATTATAACGAAAAGGTACTCTATATTATAAAATACGTTATAGTTTATACGTTTGTATAAATTAACTTTGCTGTTGGTAGTATTAAAATAGTGAAATAATTGCATTTGAATTTTGTATTTATAGGATATCGTTGTTTTATGATTATTTAGACCTACATTTGAAAACAATAGTTTAAAGCAAGTACACATACCTATACATAATATGTATATTTGTTATGAAAAATTATTATTCGTAATATAATATATTAGTATCAGATATAGTTTTCAAAGATGTTTTAACACTTACGCGCAAGTGACTTAAGATATTTTCAAGATTATTTTTTTGTATATATTATAATTTTAAAATATCTGAAATAACACTACATAATAGGAGCAGTCAGGTGGTCTGAAAAAAAATATTATTCTAAAGAGATTTATATTTACCAGTAGGGTTTTTTTTCTTACTCAAACGCTACTTGTCTTTTATTATTCACAAATTGTGCGACCCTGTCCAAAGCCTTATTCAGCGTGTTTCCTTTGAACTCTGGAAATTATATTTGTATTCAGTTTACTTCGTATTACTTGATATACTAAGGTAGGTACCTAGTATATAAATATAATAACATGAAATAATATTTTTTGTCAGGTATGTTTTTCTTTTACTCGACTGTCCATTATGTGGCTAGAACAATACCTAGTTCGCTTTTACCTTTACTTCAATAATTTCAAAACCTATTATAAACGAATTAACCCTGATTATAAATATTATACATCGGTTGTATGGGTACCATAGTAAGTTATAGTTCACGGGAATCAGACCAAAGACGGTAAAACGGTTTAACCCATATAGTTGGGATTTATGAAATAATAAAGTATGCAGATGGTATAATAATTAATCTGCTCGAAACTCGTAGAAATAAAGTCAATAAAATCAGAAACTCACCTTATAAATAAATTGTAAATAGTATCAAATACTTAGTATTTAGATTTATTGTTTTCCTCTATTTGTTATTAGGTATCATTAATATTAAGTAATAAATTGTGTAATATATCAACTCATTTTGCAATGTAATGTTACGCGTCCAATATTCATATATTTTGCAATAGTTTGCTTAAAAAAAAAAAATCATGATCAGAAATATTTAATTAGTTTATTAATTGACATGCAAGTTGCGATTAATGATATTTGCACGTGATCGATCCTGCTGGAGTCTGAACTGCTTTGAGAACACAACTTTTGAAGTACTGTCTGTCGTTGACAGTCGAACGTTATAATATTATATTTAAGGTTATTATTAGATCCGAGAGTCTTTGACTATAGTTTTAAAATGTTTAACCCTCGATGTACTGCAATCTTGAGGTCAACAGGTGGTTAGAGAATATAGTTTTCAGATATTCATTAAACGTGTATAGAAAAAAATGCATACCTATAACATTTATTGTTTGGCAAAAAAAAACATATACATGGGCATTATATGGATATTAATTTATATAAAATATACCTACTACTACAACTACAACTGTGGTCCATTAACCATAACCTTTCGTTTAAGCGTGCTGATCTTTATAAAACATATTTTTACCTCCCGTCCTTAGTGTAAACATTCACTCAATATTGTACCTACCTAATATTTTCACCCACGATTATCATTCAACGTGCGTTTGTTTTATAGGCACAACGATCTGCCGTGGAATATTCGTAAGTTCGTACACAATCAGCTGATGTATTTCAATTTCTCTGCGGATTTGACGACCGTGGAACCGTGGTCGAAGAGTAATTGGTCTCAAACCGATTTACCGCGGCTCAGAAAGGGCATGGTTGGCGCTCAAGTAAGTTTAAACCATATATAATATTGTATACGAAAAATCAACGTTGCGGATGGAAGGCTTTACTTTAATATTTTCCGTCAAACTCGAGTTGAATATAAAGATTACACGCGTGTTGCACCCTGAAAAAAAATTAACTCGCCGAACGTGTCGCCCATTACAAGCCACCCATTATCGAGCTCGTCTATTGTGTATTAAACGTTAAAACCATTTTTATATTCTTTTCTGGCTGTAAACGATGGTTTTTTAGCTCTTGTAATTTTTCGATTTCATTCTCGACTCGTCGTCCCTGTATTAAGTATTTAATCCGTACACCTAATGATCCGCACAATTTCCAAAAATTCGTTTTAATGGAGTTGTGTTATACGAATTATTATATTATTTTTAAAAGCCACCAAACCTATAGACCACTGCGCAATAACACATGCACAGCATGTAGGTAAGTACCTATAGTTTTCACATCGAGTCTAAAACGCACGTATGTTGGCACATTGTATATCATTCCAATAGAAATCCAACGTCGGAATGCAATGTTTATTAAAGTGTCAACAAAATCTGTGATATTTAAACATTTTTTTCCCCGCCTCTGCTCTATATGTTAGTAGAATGCAATTTCATAGAGGTGTCTCTCTTTGCATACATTATATTCAGATATTGTGTAGGTATATTGTGATCTCTACCATCTCGTATTACCATTGCCAACTATTTAATATTTCATTCTTTAAGACAGTATATACTGTAGTATTATGATACAACGTAGAATATTTGTAATTGGAATTTATTCCGTAATAAAGAATATTATTATAATATAATATAATATTCCCTAATGTCTCTACAACACTCGGAGTGCATTCAAATATTTGCTAATGCCTCAAATTGCGTGGCATTTTCGGTAATATTACAAACCAAGAAAATTATGTTTTCCGGACAATTCCGCTATTTGCGAAGTATTAAAAATCATCTCATCTTCAAGCATGCTTACATACAAGAAAACTGCAACATCATAATCAGCCCTCTCATAGATTTCAATCCCATATCCAAAAAATGAGCTTGTTCAATACATAAAATAATTTATATTTAGAATTAATAAGCTAATATTCTCCTCACATGTGCCTACACCTGGAATAAATAGCGAACTTAAATTAAACTTGATAACGAAAATCTACAGCGAACTAATCCATGAGTAACCACATCTTCCCACAAAACTATAATATACATCTTTTCTCCAGGGTAGAAAGGGCTTAAGTCAGTTTTCACAAAAAAAAAATGTTTTGCCGCAGATGTAAAGCTTAATTTTTGCAGATTTTTTTGGTACATTTGGCATAAGTCAGTGACGAATATTACTCATATCATTGAAGAAATAAATAGGGAATATCTAAACCGTTTCTACGTTTGGTAGAAAAGGCATATGATAACTTATGCTTGGAAAAAAAGACATATGTCAAAATAAGTGAAATCAAAAAGACATAAGTCATGGACAAAAAGGGCATAAGTCAGAAAATGTGAAATTCAAATGGCATAACTACAGTTCAATCTATACATAATGATAAATTCAAGAATTTTAAGTCATGAATGTAATTAGAATATGATTAATATACATAAATGGTTTCTATAATATTCGTGGTTGTAACACTAAAACGTGTAGGAATTTCCAAACTTTCAAACGGCTGTCTTGAAAAGTTGATTAAATTGACATTGCCCTTCTTGGATGAAAGAAACATTGGACCAAAGACATAATAATCTGAAACACTCAATTTTACCCCATACAAAATTATGTAAGAACGGCAGTATAATATTGGCTAAATATTTACTTCCCTCCAACCAACTTAGAAATGTAGAATTGAACATAAAAAATTTCAATTCCTTTTATATTAAAATAAAACTGGGATAGTAATCATCGCTCAACCAAGAAGAGGCCACGCCCACCTAACTCACGTATACCTTATCAGTAAAGAACCAGCACCAATATGTGATACATGAAATGTAATACTAACAATAGTAGAGCATATTATAGTGATTAACTGCCCCAAATACGCTAAAGCCTGCCAAATCCTAAACAACCCACCAACACTAAATCAAACCCTCAATGAAGAGTACAACTGTAGCATTCTGTATGTCTTCCATACACGATAAGACAACGGTTGTAAATATTCTGAACTTGTTGTAGTTACTATATTTATAATTTATGTTAATATTTTATTTTAGTTATTAAATTTATGTAGGCTACTGAATATTTAGTTGAAGCTTCTTATGGAATATAAAAATATATATACTATATTCGCCCACTTCTATCGTTTAATCCATAACCCTTATAACATCTTACAACGCCCTTTCCAACTTGTTAAACTTATTGGTTAAAGTCAATACAAAATATTTGATTCATATCAACACCATAAAAGAAAAATGTATACCACTTCAAAAATAATAATCATTTGTACCATACACAAAACTACCTTTAAAAATGCTCCATTATTTATTTAAAATACTTGCAAGATAAACGAAAAAAATAACTCTACTGTAAATTCCTTATTTGAAGTGAATATTAAAGGTGACGTAAATAAACATAATATTATATAAACTCATCATTAAAAAAAAACTTATTATTTATTATGACTTTGAGTTGTACAATCTTTTGTTTATAACGGAAAACCAAACAGATATTTCTACGTAAATGATGTCAATTTCTTTTACATTTAATTCGAGTTTACGAAATAACTTTCAAAATTTACTAATTGTCTACTCATTATATTAAAATTATTTTACTTGTAAAAAATCAGGCCATTTTCAAGACTCAATACTCAATAGTACTTTAAAAAAGATAGATTAAAGACCTCAATTTTTCTATTGATGTAAAAATATATTTTATAGTGACATAAATATGATATTTCTAAACTTGACACTATGTATAATGTATATGCATATATTATTTTATAATTTATTTGAATAATTAAAATAGTTTTGTTTGATCATCATAATTTGGTGGATTGATAAATAAATTAAATTATTATGTTGTAAATAAAACAATATACATTTCATAGAATATATTATATAATATTATGATATTATACGAAGTAATAAACATTAACCATATATTCCATATTTATTTCTTAACTTGATTCTATAATACCACTCGTTTCTATAGGTACTTATATAATAGTTTATACTTTACTTTACTTTCTTGCAAAATAATGAACTACACATAATACTTTAAGTATGGTTATTTGTTTGTAGGCTTGTAAATAATGCATATACATCAGAATACCTGTTTTCGTTGATCTTTATAGGGTATTAAAATTCACTTCTGTAGTTTTGTGCCTAGAGGTCAGTAAAATACATTCTAATAGAAATTTGCCCTATTGTGTGGAATTGAGTACAATGTATTAAAGTTTAATATTTACATCAGGGGTGGTCAACGCTTATGGCACTCAAATGTCGAGATACTTTGTTTTGAATCTCATATAATATTAACGAGGGAAAAAATACCTTCTCTAAGAAAACATTTTTGAAATGTTATTCATTTTTCTCAATTTTTGGAATATACTAAAACGAGATATATAATATTATGTGTGTATTTTAAAACATTGTCATACACGGAAGGAATGATAATAAAAAATTAATTTATATGGAAACCCCCTTAAAAAAATGAGAAATATAAAAGTTTTCGTTTTGACTTTTTGTTCTACATTCCTAATGAAAGAAATGGAATTTTGTTTTCATTTATTAATATACTGCGCATTTGAACAGAAATTATTATAGGCAACCGAGTTACTTGGTATAATTTATTTAATCTTGATTCGAATTAAAATATACATTTTTTTTAACTATTTTGTATATATTATTAATGCCATATAATTCTTCATAATTAAAAACTTGAATGTTAAAAAATTTGGAAATCAATTGTGAAATTAGACGTTGAGACAAATACCCTTTTCAACCCTCAAATTGTAATATTATTTTGAGACTATCAAGTACAGCAGTGATATAACATTATAACTATTATATGAACTCAAAAATTAATATTGTTATATATTTAAGACATGGCTTTTAATTTGTAAACAATTAACATATTATTATACATATTATAATAAATTATTTCTATATCTGAGTAAAAAATGTAATTTTAAATTATAAAAAGGAATAACTTGCTAATTCTTCAAGGTGTTAAATTAATTACGTGGCATATTAATAAAAAAAAAATGATTAGTTTTTCAAGTAAATGTAATTTTCATAAAGTACATAAGTTGTATTACCTAATTGTTTTGCAGTTGCAATACTCAGTTATTATTTTTACAATTATTAAAACCAGTTTAAAAGTACTTGGGATCCTAATGTAGGTATAAATTAATTAACTTGCTTTTTTAATTTATGACAGAAATATTTAATTGTGTTTTCTTTTTTTGTATAATTTTGTAGTTTTTTTTTTGTTTTATCAAAAATTTCATTCCACCGTAAATTATAATACTCTTTAATTAAATAACTGTTCTTTCTTATTTTCTAACTCATTAATAAAACAACAAACAGTATAATACTAAATATATTATTTTTTTAAAAGAATAACGTTGTTTAATAGTCGTTTAAAAAAAAAAAATAATAATAATAAAACCTGATAATTTTTGAAATGTATTATGCTAATCGTCTTAAAGTATAATAATATACGTCTTGATATCTACCTGCATAGTATATTATACCATATAAGTGATATAACACTTATACGTAATACATATTATCTACATTATTTATTTGGCAATACAAGTAATACTCTGGGCATTTTACATTTTCTAAAAAACCTCGATTTTAATTCTTTGAATACGGTTCTAGTTGGAAAAAAATGTAATTATAATTATATTAGCAACTAAGCTCTCGACACAAATTATATAGTTACAGCTTTAGTATAATACTCTCTAAACAATAAATATATTATAACATGATGGTTTAAATTATTTTTGCTGAACTGAATATTAGGCACCTACAATACCAGCACAATTCTATTTGAAACTAACAATGCAATTAATTATTATTTTAATTACTTTAAGCAAAATGCCAAAATAACGTTAGTTACATTTTTTTTTTATGTAATACTACATTAATTTTCTAATCACATGATAGTCGGTTAAATTTATTTAAAAATAAAATCATATTTATTACTTAAACTAAGTAAGATCTACTTGTTTCTTTTAATTCATCGACTTATAAAAAATAATTTTCGAAATTTAAAGTAATATTTGTACTGTATGCATGTGGTGTATTCTCACAAACATTTAATTTAAGTGGTCACGTAGGTATACGTCAAAAATAATGAAAAAATAACTTAAAAAATCCTTTTTTTTCAATAGTCTGTATCAAATCACTAATATTGTAATTCAATTTTATAATTACAAATCATATTCAAAAAATAAAAATATCGCATAATATTTTCTGCACCGTGAAATCCCTGTTAAACCAGTAGACCGAAAACTATTCTATGGTATAAAAATAATTAGATAGATTTGATATCGGATACAATTTTACCTGCAAAAATATTTAAATACAGTTTATCATTATACTTTATATTTATTTAAAAATGTTTTTTATCTTCCTTATGAGTTATGATAGGTACCTACATCCTTTTATTAGAATCACTAAATTATTTATTATTATATACATTTAGTTTTTGGTTACCTATTTTAACATACGACAGTACGACACACATATACTGATATACGTCGTACATCTCATAAGTATATTTAATATTTAATGTGTAATAAGCATAAGTATTAGGTATAGATAATAATATATTTTAGTCTAAAGTCAGAACTTTTATAAGCATTAGTACAAAAATCCAATAATTTTTTTCAATTTAATCGGTATCTTATATTTAATATTTTAATTACAAGTTCTGGTTACTTATACTATGCAAAACGGAACAAGAAAGTTATTGATTATACAATTATGTATATTTTCTTTAACGTTGCTGAAGTTAGGTTAAACGTGTTCCAAAAGTTGTATGTAACACATGTCATCGATTTTAACTTTTTAACTTATACTTAAAAAGTAAGGTACCTACTTAGAATTTGTTCCAGTTACAATATTCCTATTACGTTTATGGAAAATTGAAATGTATTAAAAATAAATTAACCATCGCATAACCTTGTTGTGGATGTAGCTATGGTAAGTAATGTGTTTTAATTGCTCAAATTTCAAAAAGTATTTATTGACGTTCTCGACATTTGGACTGCAGGTTACATTTTATATAATAAATGTATAAACATAAATTAGTGCACTGTATTTTTTAAGCATACCTATCGAATGGTTTGAGATGGTTTGAATGGTTCGATAAAATGTTGGTCAGATTTGCAAAAATGATTTCATAATATGTTAACGATTTCGTTTATAAAATCCGATGTAGGTACCCAATTTAAATAGGTCAAATAACATAATTCAACATAATGTTCTCGAATGTATTTTTCTCAACAGTCGCATGACGTGTTGTACACTATTTTTATAAGATGATTTCCGTTCATTTTAATCCGAATCCATTCCACATCAATTTCATTCATTACTGAGCATTTCTATATTTTTATTTAAACTGAACAAACTATATTTTATTTTAATAATAATCAGTTTTATTTTCCAGCCGTTTCGTGATTTATTATTAAAAATGCAAAGAAAACAAAAAAAATTGTTTGTTTTGGATTGTAAAAAATTCTGTTTTATTGAAATACCCAAGAAAAATATATTTTAATACACCGGTTCAATAATTCATATTCGACCTTATTGATTAATGAGATAGGTATAGTTAGCTATGTAAATATTAATTGCAAATGTCATTCATTATCTAGCTATAGTATAGTTTTAGACCGTTTAATATTGATAGAAATGAAAATAATATACTTCTTCCAATTCAGATTGACTATACAAATATTATAAAATACTTTGATCGAGGATCTGTGTTAAGAGGATGTTAGGGCAATATTTTTTTTTCTCTCTCAGACCCATGCACAACATAGATTACCACTTTCACCTTAAATTTGTTTTTATGATTTTTGAGTAATCTTAGAGTATAATCACCATTTACTAAAATTATAGAGGATGATATTTTCGAAAGTTTAACATATCAGTATTATATTTTATTATTATTCGGCTATCAAAATTAATTTTTGTAATGAGCGATTTTACTCTAAAATAACTCCAAAACATAAAAAAAATGATTCTGAGTAAATGCATTTTGTCCATGTTGTCAGAGAGAGAAAACAAACAGTGCGCTGATATCCTCTTAATATTAATGTAAATATTATTCTTTAGCAAATACAAACTTAATAACTCTTCATTAGGACAAAATAACATTATAATTTATTTGAAACGCACAGACTTTTTACTTCAACCTATTATTTTGCCAATAATTTGCCAAAATTTGACAATAAATTGTTATAATTTGCAAAGTATAATATAGTACCTACTAACCTACTTACACATTTAAAGCACATACGCTTTTATATTTTCATCCGAACTTCAACTATAATATACGTATTATTTAAGCATAACGAATCTAATTTTTCCAGAAGTTTGACTCATAAATTTAAACGTGAAATTTTCAAAATTATAATCACACCAACGATAGTGATTTTTAATCATTATTATTATCATTTTCGATTTGTATACACAGTTGGTTATTAATTTCTTACAATTTATTTTTGGATAGGTTTATAGAAAACGCTATGATAATGGTACAGATTAACTATAATATTGTCCAGTGTGAATAATATTATAATGGAAAAACTTATCTACATTAACGACTATATTTTCATAGATTTAAATGTTATCAAATAATTTATGGGACGAATAGCTTACTCGATATTCGTAAATATTCATCGGTTTTCAATCCTCTTGGATGAATTTACTTACTTATACTTATTTATTTAAGAAAATATATCGACAACAATTTCTCCACTTTTACTAAAGTCAATCGTTAGCTAAACTGCTAAGGTTCAATGACAATAATTATATTCGTCTTTTAGACGAATACAAATTTAAAATAAGTATTATTAGGTTTTTTCAGAGTTCCTTACAATTGATATCTTTAAAGACATTTATTACGTTATAACACGTACCTACCTTTTATTTACTGCTCAATATAAAGAATTAGAAATTAAATAAAACCTATTTATTATAAATGAAAATAAAACCAATTATTCAGCTAAAAAATACGTATAGTATGGACGCTAGTATTTTTTCCTGAAATTAAATTTAAATTTCTCTTATCTTAGTAGGTAGGTAGGTCTTAATTATATGCTGACTTTTATAATTTATTTATTTATTAATAAATATACTAAGCTTAATTAACTTGTTTTATTCGTTAAAGTATTCAGGGAAATTATAATGTTTTAGCACAATATGGTTTTTGTAATCCTTGTTCAGTGCTTTGAACAAATTATACCGGTAGGACACTACTACAAGAACCACTAAAACAAACGACTAAAGAGGATCGCCAAATAATATTTTCTTATCATTCTTATTAGATGAAGGAATTATTTTCACTTCTTAAAGTTTACCAGTTGTAGTTGATATCTCCTATGAACCAAACAATGTTACGAATTAAATCGGAGACGCATTTCCTTTATCGTCACGGCCAGTTATTAATTATTATCATATTTTACCAGGCTGAATAATGTGTATTGTAATAATTACACATGCGATTAAATTATTTCTGTTTTTGTTTTATTTGACAAAAATTAGTGATGTTAATAATGTTATTGAAATTATGTTTATCTGCACAGCCGGAAAGCTAATTTAATTTTCAGAATTGTTCGGTATTCCTATTGGCTATTTCTCATTCATTATACCTAAGTACTTTTCTATTATTAATAGTATAATATTATTAACTATTTAATTATTACTATGCAAATTAAATAGGTACGCACTGTATGTACTATTATACATGTAGATGCCTATAGACATTGATTATATTATATTTTAGAATTGAATTGCCTATCTGTTAATTATTATGATACCTATATTATGTACCTATCTATTAATAGTGCGAGTTTATATACTACTCAGTGTTTTAGTTGAATTATGCATATTTCTATAATAATGTGTCAATCAATTTAACATTCATCTATATTGTTGCCTTGTTGGTCAAATTGATATTTTAATGGAATCGATGAAATACATAGCTCTCATAATCCCATCACATCGTGTTAACTAAATGATAATATTGAAGTTGATTGACAATTTGAAAGTGTTTAATACTGGTTATTAATGCACCATAATAATATTGTATACTAAAGTTTTCAAACTCACTTAAAATTCTGTATGCATTATAAAGTATGATTAATAAAAATCATTATTTTTTAAAGTAAAAAAATATACTATGTTGAAGTATTTTTATACACTTTTCTTAAGTTCGGTTTCACGCCCGTCTGTGATCAAATCTTGCGCGCTCGATTTGAGGCACTTTTTGAAGATGAAAAATTCTGAAAATTGGTATAGACCTTGGTTTTTGATGACAATACAATAATCCGTAAAAAAAAATTTTTAACTAAAAAGTAGAAAATTAAAAATTAAAAAAAATTTTTTTAAAAACACACTTATCTAAAAAAACAAAAAAATAATAAAAAATTTAAAAGTGTGTGGCGCTCTTACACTTGACATATTATACCACACACTTTTAAATTTTTCATTATTTTTTGTTTTTTTAGAAAAGTGTGTTTTTAAAAAAAATTTTTTTATATTACTTACTTATTATGTGGATATAATTTAATATATTTTATCATTATATGATTTATAATAATTAACTAATGTTATTTCCAACTTTCAAATATATCACAAACTCACACTATAGGTGGGTAACTTATTTATATACTATACAGTAGCCAATAACTATATAAACACAATATCGCTCTTGAAATGCGTTCAGTATTTCAGTAAAACTATAAAATATGAGATTATGTACCTACCTATAGGGCTGAAAAAAACTTACTATTTGTAATTTTTAGAACTTGAATGAAATAATAAAAATACATGGAAGTATTAGCTTATAATTATAAATTTAAATCAAAGTTTATTTAAATCATGTTCTATATTTTTTAACAAATCACAAAATTGTAAAAAATAATAATGACAACACAACAATCAAATATTCATAATATATTGAAGACCTAATCATAACAAAAATATAATTTATATGTAGAAATATGAAAATTGTGGTTTCTGCCAGAAAAAAATAACTCAGCCATTAAAAATCTAAAATGATAATCTTTAATTTATTAGCCGTAATAATGTACCTATATACTATACCGCCATAACGCCTTAAATGTAATTATTAGTGTTTATCGATGATTAAGTACCTACATGAAATTATGTTTTTTTAATGTCTTATGTACGTACGTTGTTGACAGTTTTGGTCAGCCTATGTACCCTGTGGCAGAAAGCACCTGGATGCTGTCCAAACTACAATGGAACAAATCGACGTCATTAGGAGGTTGGCCGAAACCTATTCCAGTGATTTACAGCTTGTAACATCGGTAAAAGGTACGGCATAAATCATAAATATATTATAATATATCTTTTTCAAATTGCATAAACTTAAATCGCTTTTTCAGGAATACGAGAGGCACACAAAGTCAGAAAAATTGCTAGTCTAATTGGCGTCGAGGGTGGTCACTCGCTGGGAAATTCACTAGCAGTGCTCAGGATTTTCCACAGCCTTGGCGCCCGATATTTAACCCTAACGCATACTTGCGATACATTATGGTAAGAACACAAACCTATTTTTATGCCAATCGAAATGCGTACAAGATATTAAGTTTTTTCAAGCACACGATAGGTATTTTATACAATTTTGACAAACACTAAATTTAAGAATTCGTTAATGTAATGATCTACTATATTTAGTCATATTTGTATACCATTAAATTTCGGATCAACTAATTTATATGTAACATATTATATTTTTCGTCATAAACAATGGCAATATATAACTAATTCTTAATGGAGTGAACAGGTAAAACTTATAGATACATTCTAACATTTTATGCCTCATTTTTTCACCCTTGATAAAACCACTATGAACTTTAGATTTTTAAGACACCCTGTATTTATAATTATAAATTCTAGCTTATGCAAATTAGTTTTATAAAACGGTTGATGTAAAAATATAAATATAAATATTGAATATTGAACGAATAGTTGCTTTTATTATTATGCATTTAAAGCTTAGTTGAAGGGAGGGATTAATGCACCACACAACTTCAGGGTGACCATTGTGACTTCATTTCTCTTATATAGAATACTTAAATATAAATGCTTATTAATGAACAAGTACAGATTCAAAAGTATGGTTCATTAATTGATATTAATTATGGTATCTAATCATTTGGAAAACAAAAAGTTGATAGTGGTTTCGCACTAGCAAATAAAAGTGTAATTATAAACTAAATTAATAAAGAAAAATGTATTAATGGTAGGTAGAACTGCTGTATTTATATTTTATATATTTACAATTTCCCAATTATTGGTAAATTAAAAAAAAATTTAAAAAAAATAGTTAATTAATTTCAATATATAGAGTGATTGTATTATAATCTTTATACTATACCTACGCTTTACTGTCAATATTATCTTCCCGTATATGGTATATACCTAGGTGTGCAATATTAATCTTTTGTGGCGCACAATAGCAAAATATTTGAAATATCATATGTCAATTTTCAATACAGCTGGTATACAGACATATTTAGTAGGTAATAGCTGGTACCTTGCACGCCGTGCCCCACATACCTATACATGCGTGAAACGGAATCTGATTAAACCACCAGGTCCTCTTAATATTATTAAGTCAATAAGTTATATATTTGTGGAATCCACTTAATGCATCAAACAACTTTCGTAATTAACTTTATATCAAATTTCGTTAATTTAAATAAAGCTAACTATAACAACTGTACGTGTTCAGCTCCTATTATGACTTTGTGTGTTCTATATTAGTTGCTTCAAGTATAAGCTAATTGTATTATAGCGTGTGTGTATATATATTATTATATTGATGTATGTAAATAACGAAACTCGTGAACAACAATAATAATATTATACCGTTTCGTTCATATATGCGTTCTTTTGTTCCCTATAGTTAATGGATGTAATAAGTGATATTATTTCGCCGAAACGTCGATGCAATCTTTGGACTTTTTATTTCTGTTTCGTAACAAAATACTCGGGGCATGCAGCGTTTTTACTGAATGTTCGGAGGAAAAAAACAGTATAGAGATTGTGATACAATCTATAAATCTAAGAGTAGAAGATAAAAACAAGATAAATCACCTAGCCACTTTGAGAGTGTTTAGAAATAATAATACTTACTTTTTTTTTTTTTCTTAATTCGGCCCATTGGTTTCTTATCAATCCGCACACGCACACGAGAGCCGAACGTCCGGAAAGGGGTGCGGAGGTGACGGCCAGGGTGGCGGATAGTGTGCGCGGGAGAGACGGAGAGAAGAAAAAAGGTCCGAATTGATTGAATTTCGTCACACACACGGTCGTTAAGTGTTCTGCAGCAAAGCACATTCGAGTGGTTTCAATGGTCTAATCGAATACGCGCGCGGGTCGTGTCCTACATAAACTTTATTGACTCTGACCATGAGAGTAATATATTATTATGTTATGTGTAAGGTATTGTCGCCGCGCGCCACACGATGGTTGTACTCGGTATGTGTATAGACGAAATTGAAAACAAATGCGCTGGTTATAATAATAATAATAATAATAATATGAGCTATTTTACTCTGCGGCCGTTTAGGGTTTAATCGACAACAAACGTTCGTCGTTCGGTTTTTATTTACGATTTTATAACGGTC
Source organism: Macrosiphum euphorbiae (assembly GCA_949089665.1). Lineage (NCBI taxonomy): Eukaryota > Metazoa > Arthropoda > Insecta > Hemiptera > Aphididae > Macrosiphum > Macrosiphum euphorbiae. The sequence continues at coordinate 14,521,918 of CARXXK010000001.1, read as the reverse complement.
GGTAATAAAGGATAACGCACACTCGTAGTTTCTTGGCCACCGCAGAAAGTTAGGTTGGCCAGACCTTTGAAATATAATATACTTCGGCACTACGCGAGCTTTTGCAGTATTTCCAAAAACGTTTCGTTTGGCGTTGGCATAAGCGTATTGTTGCCTATTGACATTAGACAATATTAAGCTATGAAAATAACATGTTTACGACTTGTGGCGTCTACATTTCATCTGTCATACATTTTTTTTTCTTTTTAAGCTGCTTCTTAGCAGTCGTTTTACGGCCACGGTCTTAAGACTAAGGAGTCAAATCGTATCCCGGTCCAAAAACGAGTAAGATATGTTTTGAGTTGCCACGGTTTCAAATATGATTTTCTGTAGGTACCTATACCTATAAGTACCTAAAATATGTTTGAAGGATTATAATATGCAGTTGAAATCAATATATACGATAATAAACCACCCTTTATAAAAAAAATATTATTTATGACCATACGTATTATGTATATTGATAATTTATGTATTATAAATTATTATTTTAGGTAAGTATTATTATAGGTACTTGCCTACAAAACGTTATTTTTATCTTCTTCCATTTTTCGAAGTAGTACCTAACCTACTCTACATAATAAATATTATTATACACACAAGATATTATATTTTTATTTTTATCAATATATTGAATTTTGTCCATTTCACATTGGAGTTCGTTATTTTATGTTCTGAGCAATTTAAATACGTTTATACAGCGTATGAATATTGCTAAAGTTAGATTTTACATACTAATACTTCCTAGTACGATTGTTCAGTTGGCTTTAGTAGATATATAATATATATACATTAATATAATATTTAGTCAATGAGTGGGTTTTGTTTAGTAACAACAGTACGGATTTTCGAGTGCAAGTTTTTATAGTCCGATTTCAAAGGGTGTGTTATCCTTCTGTCTCAAGAAGGGCTATACTGGTTGTTTTTACATGTATTTGTACTTAATTATAGTTCTACATAATAATATATTGTAATGTTGTATCGTTATTCGTTACATATAATGTGACTCTCGAATAACCACTGGTTGCGCCAAGATTCGAGTTTTCATCACAATTTACAATCGATAACTGATTTAATTAGGAGGTATATACGTATATACTAATTGCATCCTGCAGTCCATGTCAAACGAAAAAGTGCTTCAATCATAATAGCATCATGTATAATATTATATTATTATGTAAATATTATACTATAAGGTTTCACGTTATGTAATTATTATATTGTATTCGATGCGTCTGAATAAAGAGTGCCGACAAAGGTACCTAAATGTAAGGTTTTACATTTTTTTTTTTTTATCTCGTTATATACAAAAAAGTTTCCCGCATAATTTCTTAATGCCAATGCAGATGTCATATTAAATACGCACCACTCAAACACGACAATAACACGTCTATAAACAAATGACAAATGCATTAAAGGACTCTGTTTACTTAAAAATGTACATTCATTATTATGTAGGACGTGGGTACAATTGGAAACGGGCGTGCCGTGAATCAGCTCTCGGTAGTAGTTTTGCAATTCTTATTCTTCGAATCGAACTATAAACCGACCTATACCACCACTTACACATCATCCTATATATATATATATATATTATATAGTATATACTACCTATGTACAACCGAGAATCGACAGGGGGATAAGTTATACTCAGTTGGTGACGAGACGCCGTTTATTTAGTTGCGGGTTGCTCCACCAAACAATATATTATATGAACTATCCCTCCGCGTCCGTATTGTGTACAGTACGACTGACCCTTTGATATAACATAAAGATTGCCGACTGGAATGGTTGACACTTTGTCAATACGTTTGACAGTTTTTGGGATAGACACATTTCGTATCTCAATAATTTTGATAATTTTTTATGATAATATTTTTTTTGGAATGTTTTACAAAAAAAATTGATTTTAGGTAGTTCGTGGAAATATTTCATAATAACTATATTTTTGTAACCTCGCCATGGATTACCGTATATTAATTTATTACTTTTAATAGGGCTGGCTGTTGTTCCGGCTTAGACTCGCCAGATAATGAACATCAAGGGTTATCTCCATTTGGTTTGGTAAGTATACGCACAATGCATAATAGATGCTATATATAATATTATATATTATTGTATTAATAACAATTTCGATATTATACTTCTATTTATTGAACGTAATATTAATACCTATTAAACATTGTAAAATAAATCATATATTTTATACTATCGTAATGTTTATTTTAAAACCAAATTATTATTGGTGTATGGTAGCTACTTACTTGGAACTATGCATCAATTACTGTTCGTCGATCAGTGGAATTAATATATTATAGGTAATACAGGTGCAGGCCTACAGTAAAAAATCCATATTTCAATATTTGTGCACGTTCATATATTTTAATCTATCGTCAAGAATAGCATACGTCATATAGGCTCGAAAATCTCATTATTCAAGTAAAACAAATTTTCATAACCTATTCGGTAAATGTTTACCTATATAATACTAACCATAATAATATTATAATCAATTATACGTATTATTATTATTATTATTATTGTTATTATTATTATTATATTCATTAAATTAAATAATTTAATACTCAATTTAAACAATAATTTCAGTTAATTCACAATATTATATCGTTTGATGAATAAAAACATTTAAAATGTGCCATTTTTGAAAAGAAAAAACCCAGCTAATATGCTAAATACCACTTAACGCATTCCTACCTATATTTCTAATCAAAACCGATCATACTATATTGTACTGTTGCGATTTATATACGCTAGTATTAGTAGAGTACGCAATCTCATATTTATTTCACGTATTGAAATACTGCAATGCACCATGTACCTAGTTGCTGTGCTAACATGTCAATATAAACACGCTCCAAGTGGAATGTATATGCCATTTAGTTTTTCATTTAGGAACTTAAATTATACGATTAAAATCAAAGGGTTTTTCCATTTATAATTGAAATAAATAACGATTGAGATAGTGAGGGGTAATACGATTGCCTGAAAAGTTATTTTGCATACCCACTCATATTCAAAAACTTGAAAAGAGTATTTATAACACACATTTCATAGTTATAACTTAAAGGAAGGTATTATTACTGTACCTCTTGTGTTTATTTTGAAACCATCTATAATACCCGTTTCAAACATATGCGTATAGCCGTATAGGTATTAGGTACCTACATACTGCTGTCATTATAGTTTCCTCAAAATTCGACGTTTGAATCGACGTCTTTCAACAGAACATAACAACGTAAAAATGCACAAAACTAATTACACGTTTTTAACGAATGGCATAGATATTGCAATACGCTAAAGAGTGTCCAATACATAAATGAGTAAACGATAGCTGTGAAAAGGGTTGACAGTAATTGAAGATAAGTGAACGGAACTCTAGTATAATAACCGTAAATGTTTTAACTATAATTACTGTTTTCATACGATATTAAATCTATAATACCTAACCTAGCTGATTTAACAACATAAATATGATATTTTATTTAATGTGCTTTGGTATTGATAACTTACTGAAATAAATAAGTTAATTACTTTATTAGTGTGTGACAGTAGCGGATCCAGGGCTTAATTTTTTTTGGGGGGGGGAGGGGCAAAAGTACAAAAAGTGCAAACATTTGTTAAACGCAGTGTAAAACATAGGAAAACTAATGTGATCGGGGGGGGGATATACTATGCCCCCTCCCTCCGGTTTAGCGACTGGGGTGGGATTATCTGTTTACAATTATTGCACAATACATCATAAATCCTAATGAAATTTTCAAAAAATGGGGATTTTTTTATTTATACACGGAATTAACTAAGTATTAAAATAATGATAGTATTATACTATACCTACTTCCTAGGTAATCTTATGATTCATGCTACCTATACATTTATTTATTGTTACTATTATTTTTATTTTGTAGCTAGTTCTCAGAGAATTGAATAGACTTGGAATGATGGTGGACCTTAGTCACACATCTGTCAAAACAATGGAAGACGCACTTAACTATACTTTAGCACCTGTAATCTTCTCACATTCGTGTGCATATTCATTATGCACTTCATTGAGAAATGTTCCTGATCACGTGCTCAAACTAGTGGTAAGCTTACACACAAATGTTGTTATATTTTAATTCGAGTGAATACCTACATATTATTATTTACCACGTTGTTTATGCTATTCTAATTTTAGGCCTTAAACGACGGTATAGTTATGGTGAGCTTCTATTCCTATTTTATAAGCTGTAATTCTACATCAACTTTGGATCAAGTTATTGGTATGTACTTAATATCGTAATATGCTAAATGCATACCTACCTATTGCCTATTTCTAGTTTTAATTGTGTTGAAATAACATGTTAGGTATTGTTAACATTCTTTTCATACACATTTCAGCTCACATTAACCACATTAAAAACGTAGCTGGAGAGGACCATGTCGGCCTAGGTGCTGGTTACGACGGAATTAATCAGTAAGAATAACACTATTTGAAATAATTTTAATATTTAAGTATAAAATTATGATGTTCAACTGGAATTTATACAATATTATTATTTTATAAGCAATTTATTCAAATCTCTAACTTGATTTAGCCAATGGAGGCAATATGTAGCTATAATGTCTAAAACAAAAGTCATCATTAGGTATTGCCTAATCTATAACATTTGTTTTTATTCACATAATAATATAATCGGTTTATGCTTAACTTCATCTTATACTTGTTTTTAATATACCTACTTAACAACTCAATAGAGGTATAAAACATAATACATTTGTAGGTAGTACGAATTTCTTGATAATAATGTTTATTCCTGAAATTATGTTAATATAATAGTGGTAACGGTGTCGTAAGCGATCTCCAAAAGAATCTATACTGGTAGGAACCTATTATATCTACCTATTAGCTTTTCTTAAATCCATTAATTCTGCAGTACCTAAATTTGTTTTAAGTTTATGAGTGAATTTTGTTGGTCTATAGTATTTACCTGGTGTCTGTAGGTACGTATCAATATTATAACGTTTTGAAAATAAATATGCAACCATATAAATTGAAATCAATATTGCTAAATCTAAATCTCCATAAGCTATTCGCAAATTTAAATAATTATTAGCATCCAGTCGACGTTCGTGTACGTGGAATTATTGTTATATCCAATAAACGCGCGTGTGTATGAAATGCGTATTCGTAATTTCGTATACCATCATTAACGAAGGTACTGAATTATGAATATTATCAGACTATCTGTTACCTACTCATCATGATATTATACTGTTGTTGTAATTTAACTATAGTTTATACTACATAAAAAATTGCAAGGTCTATGTTTAAACTGTAATGTGTGATACAGGTACCTTTTGAGTATAATAATGTTATGGATCACAATACGATATTTGGTTCATTCAATCGTGATTCGTGATGTATAATACGTGTAATAATTGCAGCAAGTGCGGTCTGCAGGAATGGATTGTCGAACTCAAGTCTTTTTAGCTGATTTACAATAATAATATTTCAGTTCAGCAACTAAAACAATAAAATGTAACATATTAGGTATACTATTATAGGCATTACACAACAATATCAATGTATTAAATTGTAGATATTATTAAATATTAGGTAGATACCTAATTATAGTTATTGTATATTATATGTGTTAATATTCATCACTGATGTTCGGAAAATGTAATATAGGTACCTACAAGACGCCCCTAATTCAGCATATGCCTTTTTTTACAAGTAAATAACAAAAAAAAAAAATGTTATCACTACGCTCGAACAAACATTATACAATATTATACTTACAAGAAAACAATATGCTTATCTACTCATTAGTTATCTACTCTTGCTACACTTAGGTATTGTTTTTTAGAATATATTTAAAACCAGATACAATTTATACAAATTAATAAATTATTACATACACAATATGTCTACATATCATTATTAATTTCAAACTCATGTCTCATGGTATATGGTATATTCTGTACCTATAGCTATGAATTATTGTGATGATAAACGACTTAGGAAATAGGTATACTATGTTTAAAATTTTAAATATTATATAACAATAACATAATCCTAAAAATTTACAAAGTTCAAAACTTTTGTTATTTCTTGTACAAATAAATAGTATAGAAACAAATAGATAGGAATATAATAGATATTATTATAATCGAATAACAAGCTACAGAGTCTCAGTGGTCAGAAATGCAATATAATGGTACATGGAAATATCGTATGCTGGCAGTTCGGTGCCCCGGCGGTTATTACATGTCAACATAATAATATGTAGTGAATAGTGATAATATTAAAAATAGTTCGATTAGTAGGTACGTACGTACCTGGTATTAAGAAAACAAGGTCCATAAACAGCGTTCTCTCTACGATTTTAGATACCGTATAGTATTCCGACAATTGACGTAGTAAATTCGTAAAAGTAATAATTAATATTTATATTCTATTAAATATTTTATTTTTATTATATTACAAACGATATGATCACTGCTCCTTTTGCCCCCCCCCTCGATGCGCCCTGGGTACCTCTAATATGCTATATGCAATATTACAACACGATATACTTCAGTGTAATATACTGTAATACTAAGCATTTATGCGTATGAAGTACGAGTACGTCTGTAGTACCAGAATTAGGATTTTTGAGCCCATGGGAAAGTGGGTGACTGAACAATATTCTCAATTCTCAAATCAACACGGTAATAAGCTTTTAAAAATATTTTGTGAAACCATGTTTTGGTAGGACATCGTCTCATTCACTTCTCTCTCGTCTAATCATCGTCGATATAATATTGTAGCTCATGAAGTCAATTATATTAAATCTAGTTTTATCTAAACATTTGTTTTTATTATCAATGTAAATATGCATAGTAATTAAATAAAAAACCAAACCAAACGTCATGTTCATCTTAAAAATATATTTTTATACTTTTTTCTATAATTAAAACTAATTTAATGACGGAGTCTTATACTGTAATATAATGTATAATGTAATTATAAGTATAATATAATCAGTATAATGTAATTATACTGTATATTGTAATATAATATGATCAAAATGATTTCAGCACTACGAAAGGACTTGAAGACGTATCGCACTATCCTCAGCTATTAACATCGTTAATGAGTAATCATTCGTGGACTGAGGATCAAATAAAGAAGCTTGCAGGCAACAATTTACTGAGAGTCTTTTCTAAAGTAGAGAAGGTAAAAATATTAAAATTAAAATACAAGCTAGTCGTGACAGTAAATTTATAAATAATAAATAAACCTACATAACAGATTAACTTATTTTCAGGTCAGAGACGAGTGGAAAGAAGATGGAATGAAACCAGTTGAGGACATTTTGGTGCCGTTGAACAAAGAACCTTTGTTACCCAATTGCACAGACGGATATAACATGACTTGATGTTTTTAAATATATTATTTATTTTAGCAGTAGTACCTACGGTAAAAACTGAACATTTTCCGCCGAATAAACGGAATCCAGTGCTCAGTGGTGTCTAGAGCCCCCAATTATAATATTATAGTTGGGAATTGTTTAGTTTCATTTGTACGCATTTCTACATTGACACTAAAAATTAATAACAACATAGTTACTCCCAAACTTACATTTTTTTCAAACACGTGGAACCATATAAATCAAAACGGATTTCACAATTGTAATAAAGTGTATCTCGGTAGGCAGTTAATAAATGAAACGTATACGTATTGTCCCGTATTTTGTATGAAATATTACATGACTAATGTTGTAGGTGTCCAGGGACAATTTTTAATACCAGCTGTTAATTTTGAAAGTTCATGGAAACGTCAACCAATTTGTCATCTTATCTCCTATGTATACGTGTTCCTAAGTTAAAAGTTTATTAAAGGTTAGAGAAAATTGTCATTACAACTTACAAGGCCCGTGCACACGCTATAGACTCATTATTACATTGCAACAATGTCACATACTATGTTGAATAACAATTATTAATTTATCGACTTATTCAACGCTCTGTAGACCAAACTACTTAGTTGAATTTGTAAAATATTTTATTTAGACTCAATAATATAAATTTATTTTATTGAGGCAATCATTAAAGTTAGCGTTACACCATGTCAGTATCATTGTTGAAATTAATTTTTTATTTATATAATTATATACATATATTATATATTATTATGTTAATTACAATTAAGTTGTTTTGAAAAGTGTTCATTAGAGTTTAAAGTAAGTTAAACAATATTAATAATAATAACTTAGATAATATTTTGAGTTTAATATTATTATATTAGGTATTAAATTTAAATAAATGAATACAATTTTAAACAAATTGTTTTTTTTTTTAATCCACCTGTCTATAATATAAAATATAATATAATTAAATAAAAATGAACGTTTTATCTGTCTTATCTGTCTGTCTGTGTGTCCTTTATGCATTCCTAAATGGACCGATTTTGATGAAATTGTTTGTGTGTGTTTGAGTGGTTCCCTGGATCATTTAGATTCACAATTTGACCAGGTAGATCCAACCCGGAGAAGTGCTCAAGCGGGGATTTTGTGATTTACGGTGGACATTTTTGTTTATAAATGGTTACTATTATATTTATATTAGTTATAGGAGACATAATTAGTAGAAATTAGTATTAATTATTTTATTGGCTGTCATTGGTTAATCGGGGAGATCGGGTGCAATAAGCATGCATCAAATCGAATTTTCGAACATATTGCCTACTTGAAAATGATATGTTTTCACACATTTTCCCACCAAGGAGGCTGAGTTGCACCTAAAAGGAGTTGAACAATCACAATTTTTTTAAAGTTGTATTTCTTACGGACAACGAAGTGTGCGGGATCAGCTAGTTATTAATAAAATATGTAGGTATATGGTATACCTAATATTGAAACACTTTGCATTAGTTACTGTCAATAGTTATATAATCTATTGAATACTGCTGATAAACTTGGGTAATATAGTTATAACTTATAAAATATATTGTACCTGCGTATTGTACATCATCGGACATCGGTAGTTTTTGGGTAAAACTATTTTTTTAACACCTCAATTACTGCTCTTCACACTCGCATCAAATACGTTTTTCAGAATCAATACCCAGTCGTATACACTTCTATATATTTCATCCATAGTTGCATTTGGGATGCAATCGGAATACATGCTCCATTTTACGACCTAGCTGTTACAAACAGATAGCAATCGGAGCATAAAGAAGGTAAAAAGGTCAAAATGGGAAGAAATCGAAATACGCCCAGCGTAATTCTTTGATGTAGGTATACATCTAGTGCGCGTTCAATAGTTCGGCCAAAAGGGAACAATCGTTTATCGTACTCAATCTTTCTTTACCCTGAATACGTTTTATATATTGTGTGCATTTCGATCATTCAACGGTTTACGGCTGTTTTCGAGTCATCGTTATGAGAAGTTCAGAAGGGCCGAACTCTTGCAAAATTGGACATTGACTACTCGGGTTGTCTTTGTATCTGATTCACTAGAAACCCCAGAGCAGTCCCAATCGGAGGCATTCAATTAAATTATAATTAATTTGATGTTTACTAGGTAGTAGGTTTTCCATATCAGAAGTACCAGGATCTCATGCAGCATACTATGTGACGGCCGGCCAGTGTTATAGAGTGTTGACGACGTGATCTGTACGTTCAGTTGCCCACATAAAAACTCCTTGTGATGTTGGCCACCCGATCGTGGAGTATTTTTTCATTGAAATTTACACATTTCAACTTATCATAATATGTTTAAGATGCACCATTTAAGCGAACATTCGTAGGCATTTCAGGGTTATACCATATGAGCAATCACTTATTTTAAATTAATAATTGAATTGAGACACAAAAGTCAGAAGCTATAATCACATTAGGAAATTACTATATTCGAATAGGTAAGTAGGTGCCTAAATTTTCAAATTAAAAAAATTATATGTTACACGTACATGATTCATGAGACTAATAATAAAACACTTATTAAAGAATACTTACTGGATATTAACTAAAGTTTAATTTATAAAATCAAATTTGTTATATACTTGGCATAACTCACAATTAAAATATTAGTAAAAGGTAAAAACATAAAATAAATAATGAAATATAGTTAAAACTTCACATAAACGTCACAAATTCTAAAAAATTTAATATTATAATATTATACTAAAATTATGTTTAAAATGATTCTAAATCATTAATCAATGTATTAATAAAAATATCCACATCGGACCTATTAACTATTTTATAAACAGTAAAACTACAGTAAAACTCCTACCTCTGTAGAACGGGCACCTCTAAATAGCGGTCATTATTTACAGTCCCTTCGGTGACCGTTATATGGAAGTTCATATTATTATAGTATAGTATTATACTATATTAGGCTTATTATTATTTTGTAATAGACCTGATTATCTTTCGGGCACTACGATGTTAGATTATATTATTAGATTACCAAGATAAAAGCAAACACAAAACAAGATAGGTTATACCTATAACATTTTAGTTTTATTGATAATATAAGATTAAATATTTAAATTTATTGTAGCATCAGAATAAAATATAATCAACAAAGTTTATTTGAGAAACTTAATTAAATTAAGAATTTATTAATGAATTTAAACGTTCATAATAACAGAATAACTGCAAACGTAAATAGTTGATCAGTAAAAAGTAGGCAGTTGTACATGTTTCACACAATATTATATTTGATAAAAATGTTAACATAGCCAAAGACCAAAGAGTAAAACTAAAAATCTTGTCACTAACCATGATTTAAGTAACCAAGTCGAGACTGCTTGATGTTGGCCAAAACGGCAGCGTCTTCTACCGTCGTCCTTATGAACTTTTCAACGAGTGTGAAAAGAACATCATCGACCAACCATCTACGGCAAAACTGACATTTGTCACTAGATGACCCTTCCGTATACGATTTTCGTATTTTCATTAATTTTCAGATTTCCTACTAGTGACTTTCAATGAGTTGTAAGTTGTAATAATTTGACGTTGTTTGGACCATGTTTTACTTTTTCTTGTGACCAACAAGCAACAGACCAACGGTTATATTCAAATATTATAATTTGACTATGTAGGTGAAGGACGTAGGTGCCTACGGATACCAACAATAATAATATGAACTACCTATGTATTCAGTGCCGCAATTAGGATTCTTGGGGACCCGGACAAAGTCAATGTATGGGGCCCTCAGGTCTAATGCCTATGTATATAATATTTTTTAAAAAGATTATACAATTGTATAGGTATATATTAGGGGATCCGTTTAAGTGTAGCACTCATTATTTCGAAAAGTTGTAACTTTTTCAAAAATATTCTTTTATATAATTTAAAGTTATTTCAAAACAACATTTGTAAAAAAAATTAATATATTTTACTATTTTTTATCGTTATAATTTTTAAAGTTTTTCCCCTTTTTTGAGTGACATCATATATTTTAAATTTCATATTCTAAAACAAAATATTGTTCTGAGTATTTGAATCTATAAAATCAAATTTCGGAAAAATAGGTCATTAGTTATAACTTATATTATGTATTTAAAGTTTACACGAATGAAGTAGTAGTGTAGTACATGGGAAATCCACAAAATCTGTCCACTACTCCGCTAATCTAAACTTTAAATACTTATAAGTTGTATTTAATGAATTACCTACTTCTTTAAAATTTGATTTTTATAGATTAAAATATTCCGAATAATATCTTGCTTCAGAGTATGAAATTGAAAATGTATGATGTCATTCAAAAAATATAAAACACTTAAAAATTATAATGATCAAAAACAGTAAAAAATATTTATTTTTTTCAGAAATGTTGTTGTGAAATGACTTACAAATATTATACAAAAATAATATTTTTGAAAACCTAAAACTTTTCGATATAATGAGTGATACATTTAAATGGATTCCCTAATATATACCTATACAATTGTATAATCCTTTTATAAAATATTATATACATAGGCATTAGACCTGAGGGCCCCATACATTGACTTTGTCCGGGTCCCCAAGAATCCTAATTTCGGCACTGAATACATATAGGTAGTTCATATTATTATTGATGGTATCCGTAGCCTACGTCTACACCTACATAGTCAAATAGTATTTGAATATAACCGTTGATCTGTTGCTTGTTGGTCACAAGAAAAAGTAAAACATGGTCCAAACAACGTCAAATTATTACAACTTACAACTCATTGAAAGTCACTTAGTAGGAAATCTGAAAATTAATGAAAATACGAAAATCGTATACGGAAGCGTCATCTAGTGACAAATGTCAGTTGGAAGTCACTTTTGCTGTAGATGGTTGGTCGATGATGTTCTTTTCGCACTCGTTGAAAAGTTCATAAGGACGATGGTAGAAGACGCTGCCGTTTTGGCCAACATCAGGCCGTCTCAACTTGGTTACATTAAATCTTGTGTTTAAATATCTTAGTTAATTATCTTAGTTCTACTTAGTGGGGTTGCTTTTTGAATTCAATTTCTCCCATAATTTCATAATATTTTGTGCTGCCATTTGTTTGGCTGTTGATTTGTTGTTACTGTGTCCTGTGAGTATGAATTATTTCTTTAAGTACCTAGGTACTCGAATTAAACAATTAGGAAAATCAAATTAAACTATACCTATTGCCACTAAGTCCATCGCATTGCATTGGATTGAATAATGGTTTCCAGGTTTCTCATTATTTTTGGGCTGTGATAGAAGTGTATATATTGGTGATCGATATGAATGTTTATCGCATTCATTATGCAGTAACTCCACATAGTTTGCTTTAAACTTAATCATTGGATTGATGGATTTTAATCTATTCAAAAATGCGTTTAATATTTACTCATAAGTGCACAATAAATGTATTTAATATATATATTTTTACTCTTTATCGTTAAAAGATCTTATGTGCGAGGAGAGGGTTCGGTTTTTCTGTTTTCTTATGATTGAACGCAACATTTCAGAAGCTGCATTTACTTTTGCCTCGTACTTGTTAGTACCACTTCCTTCAACTTAACACAATTACCATTTATAAAAACACAATTAATTACATAATTCACTCACCATACATTCCAAACAATGTACACGAATAGTTGTAAATAAATTGTTGACCAGATGTGCTTCTTTTTAGGAACCGATAAATTGGATGGATTCCGTGATCTACAATTCTATTCCTTAATAATTCCATTGGTGAACGCAAATCGGATAAAATGAGTTGTGTTTCTTTAAATTTAAATTGGTTTTCCTTAACAATACAAATAATAATTATATTCAAACTAGAGAGGTATGACCGTATTCCATTTGATTCATACTATTTCTTGTCTTTTTATTTTAGACATATAATTTAATTTAAATGGTATTGTTTGATGTTTTATTTTCGAATATAAATTGTCCATTGGAATATTTAAAAATATTCTCATTTCATTATATCTTTTAACAGCTGATTCTATTGATTTCTCCATCCATTTTATTTTCATTTTTAATTCATTGTATTCTATAAAGTAATAACATTAGATAGGTACTCCTGATAAGTTATAAAAATGTATATTATGGCGGATATAAAGATAGTTTCTATTATTAACGGTTTAAAAGCAATACTATATAATATGCATTAATGAATTTTTAATTTTTTTTTAGTTTCTGTTAAATTGAAAACATGTATTACCTATACATTTTTATGCTGCCATTGAAGCATAATTGGATGTAAAATTACTAATTAGATACGAATAAACTATGTTATTGAGCCAAAATATTTTTTAATTGTCTGTAATTTAAGATACTAATGCCATTGTAAATTTAGGTAGGTACCAAAATAAATTACTTTGTTTATCCTTGAGAGAATTATCATATCTTGGTGTTAACCAAACAGATTTTTCTATTTGTATCAAATAATTTAGTTGATTAATAATGTCATGGGCTGACTTCATACGTTCTTTAAAATCATTCAAGACCATATTTTCTTCAGTAATTGATTTGGAAAATCCTTAGTATAATCATATTATTGTAATATTACTTTATTAATAAGTAATATTATATGAAAATAAAATGTTTGTTACTAGAATCAATCCAACGATCCTTATCGACTATAAGCTTGGTCATAAAATTATTGACACTATTAAACATTGATTGTTTTTCCACTTCATATAATTCAGACTGGCGAGAGTGTTTTGACTGATTTGTGACATTTATCCAGTTTTGAGTTTGTTTTTGTTTAAGATTATATCTAGCCAATTCCATGTGGTCATTTAGCTATTAAACAATTCAACATTAATTATTTGCAAAATAACTCATTTTTTACATTTTTTACATCGTAGCTCATTGTATTTGTTTAGTTATATTTGTCTTAAATTTACTAGGTTATAAAGAGTATGATACGTATAACGTAAATAAAATTACCCTATTAATTTAATTTTAGTGTTAAGACTGGAGAGTATAGAGGAAGAAAATATGTTGTTCAATTACTATTATTGTTTAATCACATTTGAGACTATAGCAACCAAGCAAGCCAATATACCTAATATAAGTTATTAGCTTAAATTATATTCTTGAAATAATATTTATTTTTTAAATATCTACTGTAGGCATCATACAAATTACAAACAAATTTGTTAAATATGTATCTTTGGATTTCTGTTGAAACATAATTATTAATTGGATACTTTTCCGTTATCCCGACTACAGCCCAATGATCGCGGTGTATCTATGCTATTAGCTACCACGAGTCTCAATTCCGTTACATTTCAACTAATGTTCTCGATGCGACGATGCGATGACTACCAGCCAAACTTTATTATATAGTTCCGTCTTTTAATACACATACATTTTTTTCTGAATATAAAACTCAAAATAATATATTCAGAAAATTCTTAAATTTATAATAATATATTCAACTTTTGGCCGTGTGGTTACATATATGTGCTGAAAAATTATTTATAAAATGTTATCATCAGGTACGATTTTCAAATTATTGGTATTTCATTTTGGTATACAGACAAAAACACGACACGGGCAGTAGTTGTGAACCCCCCTAGTAGTAACCATAGACCTATTAACTATAATTAAAAGGCAGTAGCGGGTCCAGGGAGGGCAAAGGGGCATTCCCCCCCAAAGTTTAAACTTTCCCTATGTTTTACACTGTAGTATTAATTATTAACCAATTATTATGTCATACATAATAGTTGGGGAAATTTCCTGTACATATACTATATTGGTTTCAAAAATCAAAATAACTGAACAATATAATCAGACAAGTTTAACAAGTTAATCTGTCAATCTGTCAAGATTTATAGTTGAAATAGGGGGAACATGAAGATCATATAAAAATTAAAAATACACTATTGATCATTGTGCTGACTTTGATTTTACTAATTTACTGTATTGTGTTCTGATTTTGCAAATTGTTTTTTTTTTAAAAGTTCTGGATTTAATAGTGTAAAATATGGAAATTATTGAAATTATTAAATCAAATAAGGGTGCAGATAAGATTTGTCACAAAGGTCATAATATGTATAGGTACTTTAAAATAAGCCGGAATACAATATTATACATGGGGATGTACAAAAATAAGTTCACTTAATTGTCCGGCTATTCTGAGAACTACAACTAAGATAACTCAACCTTTTGTTTCAAAAAATTTTGTTATATTATCACTTTGGTTTTTTTTCCGTATACCACCCACTTGTAATCTTCAGCCTTCTGTATAGCAGAGTACCTTTTTTTTTTAAATTGATAATATAAATTATTTAAACATGAATTTTATAGTGCACTGAACGAAAATGCATTACCTAGTAGATTTGATAATGCCTCTTTTTAATTTATTAATATAAATAGGTAGTTGTATATTAAAATAATAACTATTTATTCTCAATTTTGTTAGTCTTACGAATATATATAAGGAATATATATTATTCAATTATTGGATTAAGAAAGTCTATAGTTAAAATCAACGAATAATATTGTTAACATTATAATTAAGCATACAAATATTAGTTTAAAAAAGAAATACATTAAATTAATAGAAAGTGTATGAAAATAAAAAAAAGCATTTTTAAATCTAAACTAGTTTTTATAAATTGTATACAACAAGTGTATGATCAATTTAAAGCAAATTGCATTCTTACAGTTCACAAAATGTATTTATCAAATTAACAATGCTAATATTGAGTATTAGGTAGGTAACAATATTATTATTATTTTTTATTTTACAAACCACGGTGCCTGTTTTGTTATTCGTCTAACAGAAACTTAAATTATTAAATATTTACCATGTTATTGTTTAATTAAACATAATATATTATTGCAGAATATTAATCCAAAATCCTGTTATATTTTGGTAGGTACCTATAGAGTCAATATATTTTTTTTTACTGTTATATTTTATACATATAAACTGAAATCAAGGTGAGAACAGTTTGTTTTTTTATTTTTAACGTACCTATCGGCTATCCGCCGGGCATCGGCTATCAATCAACTACCGTGTGCCGTACGCCCGTACCTAAACAATGTCGTGTTTTAATTAGTTTTATTTCTATTTAAAATGTTTAAACGTTTCGGAGGTTTGACTGCTCCGAGTGACCAACAGTTATTTCATAACTCCCCCCTATTAGTTAATATGAAATAATTATTTCATATAATAACAGAAAATGATTCGACTTGAAAATGAAGAATATTATAGTTTTTTAGCTTTTTACAATAATATCATTATTATTTATTTACTTTTTGTGTAGCGGCACACAAACGATGTTAGAGTGGCGACACTGTAACGTATGTAATCTCCTTGTATAATGCTACAATGTCGTTATCGTATCAATATGAAGATGAATAGATAAAATGATTGTCATATGAATAGCAGGGTAATGTTCTATGGTAATAGTGTATTATAAG